>JANAVB010024000.1:5856634-6121634 GCA_029216955.1 Iris pallida | reverse complement strand
CTTAGTGTTTAACTTAGTATAAAAACTAAGTTTATGTGTTATTTCTACAGTGACGAGTCACCAGGCTTCTATAGAATTTCTATTGCTGCTTTGCTTTGCTAAAGGTAAGTACATCTACAAACTTTACATACTGTTACAACAATGAACTGTGATTCCAACCATGTTAAATGCTGATCCTTGGAGTAGCAAGTCAAATCTTCACATGTTGTATTATTTTCAGTCCCTACCATGTTTAGAACAGTTTTATATCTCTCACATGATTAGAATATGGGTTATGGGGAAACTGATAGTTGAGTACATGATCATGCCCCCTCTTTAGTACCGAGCAAGGTCGTATTTTATATGCATACCTAGCCGTAGGCCATTATCCCGTATTTCTGTACGAATGTACACCTATGCTTGTACACTTGTACGTATGTACATTTTATTTACATGTACCACAGAGCATTGTACACCTATTGACGATCACGTACCTGCTACAGTTTTAAACATTACATATACATCTGTTTCTATGACATATGTGTCCTTGTCATGATAGATTATGATGTGCCATGATTCAAGTTTATTACATTCCTGTTCATTTTATGTTTCGTATATTTAGTTTGCTAGAATCAGTACTTGCTCCCGTCCTGACAGGATAATGTTGTAGGTATTCTTACTGAGGAGGAGTTGCTCTGTGACTCATATTATGGAGTTACTGTCGAGGACCAGGCCTTGTCTTACGAGGATGTACCTGCGGGGAAACTCGTTTAGTTGTCTATTTACTTTAGAATTTTGAGAGTAGTCATGTATTCGACTATGTACTTTGTGACTGGACCTGTATCCAGCTTTACATTTCGGACTTGTACTTGGGACAAACTTATATATGAGATGACTTTTGTGTTTGGGACACTTCTGACTCTTTATTACATTTAGAACTGTTAGCACAATTTAGTCTTATCTTGTTATCTTTAGAACAGCTTACTACGCTTTATCTCAAGCGTAGGATAGACATGACTCAGCCCGGCCCAACAATTTGGGTAGCGGATCGTGACAAGTCTAAGTCTTTTCTTGATCCTGTACCAGATGGTTACATGACCTGATTTTCTTATATTATCTTGCCGATGAATGGTGGGAAACCAAGTTCCATTCAGATGAAGGGTTACAACCCCGGTCCTTATTTGGTTTATGAGTTGTAACCTGGTTATCTGAATAGTTCCATGGTTATCTCGTCGTATATCATCCTAATATTTTCATATTTCCAGTTCTTACTTATTTATACTCTTGTGCTAATTGCTGGTTTTAGTTCCTAAGTGAAGCTTCCTTTGTAGCACTTGCTCTATTTGGGGTCTGACCCAGCTGGTTTTGTATGGCCAGATTTTGGAGCAGCTCAAGGAGATCTACCGACTTTCCAGCCTGATGGTGACCACCAGGCGTAACCAGGGCAACGAGTGGGTTATTTTTGGCTTTCCCACTTTATTGTAAAAATATTGTTTTGAGGCGTTTAGCTGACGAGCACATATTTAGCTCGATTGCACTTAATTACTGCCTGCCTACGGGCTGTAGCATGCTTGACAGATCCTAGGGTTGATCATGTATGACTAAACTCTTGCTAGTCCTGACATTTTGTAATGACTAGCTCCATGATCAGCTAAATATGTGATGTTTGCGATGCCTTACTATTGTATATTTGGTGATCTTACATCTTGTAACATTTATTTACTTGCTTGTGATTGAGACATTAGGCTTGTTCTTGACCTTAAGAGACTGTTGGCTTGTAGTTAAACCTTCATGTATCTAGACAGCCATGACCGTATAGCGAGGTGAGTTTCACTTCAATATATGTAGCTGGCTATGTCTGCCTCCCGCTCTCCAGTATTCTGGTTCTGGGACGTGACACTAACCCTAGCTTCCCTCCCCCAGCCGCCCTCGTCCCCCCTGTCCTACCCCCAGCTACCACCCACTCACCCTCCAACCACCCGTATCCCCCCTGCACCTCCCCCCGAGCCACCCGTACCCCCCAACCACCAACAACCAAAATAGTCGAAGAGAGAGAGAGGAGGAGGGGGAGTGTCACGTACCAGAGAGGGAGAAGAGTCGCCGGAGAGAGTGAGAGTCACCGGAGAGAGTGAGAGCGCAGGAGGGAGTGAGAGCGCCGGGGGGGGTGAGGAGGAGAGAGAGTGAGAGAGTAAAATGGAGGGAAATGAATCGGTGGGGGATATAATTAGAATTTAGCGACGCTATTATTACCGTCGCTAATTTAGTCGCTATTAGCGACGTTGTAGCGACGTTTCGCGATGACTAGATCACGTAAGTAATATACGTCGTTGTCACGTCGCTATTTGCGTCGCTAGTAGAAACGGTTACCGATGTTTCATTTATACGTCACTAATGTACACAATTTAGGGACGTTTTGCTAACGTCGCTAAATTTACGTCACCAATTAAGCAGATTTTAGTAGTGTTTGAACTTCATATTTCATATCGAACATGAAAGAGAAGGGTAGAGTGATGATGCGTTGCTTGTGCGATTTCAGGTGATCGTATAGGCACCGTCAAGCGCAACAGGACCTTTTTTGTTTCTTTCGTCTCAAACAATCAAGGTGAGTTCCCCTTTGGCCCTCTTGTTCTCCAATCAATCGATAGAATGTTAGTTGAATATGCAAATGATACAAATGCTTAATTTCAATGAACTATTGTACGATTTCTCACATACATTCGCTATAGAATTGTTTTGCCATGAAACTTCTATATGCTTTCTTATGTATATCTGCTATAGAATTGTTATATCATAAAATATTGTATGCTTAATATGTTATGCCTGTTATAGAACTGTGATAAACAATATTTGAGTCATTAAATAATTGTCGTCAAAATACGGCAAAATAATGGTAAAAATGGTTAAGTTGCTCATGAATCAAAGGTCATGCTTGAATAACAAGGCTAGCCTAGTACGGTCATGGATAACTTGTGCACAAAAATGGCTCCCTCGAACGATACTCTGGGACACGGGATCGATTCGGCCTAGGAGGAAGCAAAAGATAGTTGTGCTACATAAAAGCAAAACTGGTTATCCGACGAACTTTCAGCGGAGCTCACTACTCGTGCTGAAAGGGGCACCGTGTAAACACAGCTACGGTCCAAGATGGCTTGTGATGCCAGTGATCTTCAAATATACAAATCACACACACTATGCTAGTAGATGGTAATAATTGACGGAGAAGAAAATGGTAAGCTTCATATTGCACAATGCACTCTGCCGTAAGTTCTAGCTAATTATGTTTTTTGTGCCAATCAAATTCTTGCATGAAATTCACTAGGATGGCTAGAAAGACTACTTTATATATATAGCATGTTTAAACATAACTTCTTGAACCAAGTGAGAGCATAGAATTTAATTAGTCACGTACCAGCGCAGGGGAATGCAAAGTTTAAGAGACCGCTGCGGAGTGGAGAAGCCACGACACTTCATTACCTTAGCTAGATCTCGCTGGTGCCACATGAACGGTAGGTAGGCAGCGGATGTGTGACGTTTGGAGTTGTCCTTTGTGCACCTGTCCCCAATATAAGAATGAGTGATTCGTTCCCCTGCAGATCATGGCCTTGCCACTCGGTCCCCGATGGCCAGCGGGGGAATTCGGTATAGCAATGTACTGATCCTTGCTCCACAGGTGCTCTAAATTAAGAAGGAAGTGCCTCTTAGCTGAAGGCGATGCTAGGGTGATCTGAAGCCTCGTATGTGTGCCGAAAGCTTGTTTCAAATTCATTTGAAGGCTCTACATTCGGTCCAAAAGAAAATAGCTCGACTCCCTACTATAGGAGGTGTTTTGATTGTATAAAAGGAGATGTAATGTATGAAATGACTATCTCATCAGCGTTGTTTTTATAATAATCGAGTCAAGTAGTAAGCCCGTACGGCAATCATTGTAATAGAGTCGTATAAATGATGGTTATTATAATGAAAAAAAAAGTTCCTTCTGTTTCAAATGTGTTATTCAATTTCTCTGTGTACTCTTTTATATGTTGGGTTTTGGATAACCTTATTATGCCTTGTACAAGCGCAACTTAGGTTCACACGGCATCATGCCCGGGGTACGACTATCGATTCTTCAGAATTGGGGCATGACATAATGTTATGAGAGCACGACTTTACATCCTTGGCCTTCCGTCCTGAGTCTCAAACCCTTGACCTCGTGTCGATGAGATGAGTTGTTCCATACAATAAGCTCTTAATATTTTCTGAGACTAATATGAGTTGTCTTCTATTTTTCAAAAGTTGGAGAAGTCGTGACCGAGAACGAGGCGAGCGCTTCAAGTGGCTCGAGTTGTTCGAGGGATGAACCTTCTGCCAACACTATGGAAAGGATGTTGCACATGATGGAGGTGAAGCAGAAATAGACCAAAAATCAATATCGACAAACATAGGTGAGACATGCCCAATTCGAAGCCAGGTTCGAGGTACAATTCAAGGTGCAGCAAAAACATCTTGATACTTTTCAGCAGATCTTTCAGACAGTTGTGGACAATAGCAACTATGCCACGACATATGCTGCCGTCGAACCTATGGCCCGACCCATCGAAGTCGATCCGGAGGAGCCCGTGCCCCAACCTGCAGCAGCAAAAAGTTACAACTTTGAGGTGTCAGAATTCAAGAAAGTGTGTCGTACATCCTTCAGCGGTACCGAAGGCCCTCCTGTGGCTGTAGAAGCATGGAAAATATCAGAATGATGATCTATGCGGCTCATACAGGAGCAGTCCCATGCGGTTCAGAGAGACTCTTAGTCTCATGCGACTCGGGATAGGAGAGTCCATGCGGCTTACATAGGGACAGTCCTATGCGGTTCAAAGAGTCCCCCAGCCGCATGCGGTTCAGAAGTACATGCGGCTCACATTCGACCAACAGAGATATACGGCTCGATCAACGCCACGTGTCCCCATGGGACCCCTTCACACAGCTGGCCATCGTGCAATGGTCCTATTTAATGCTCTGCCATGATTTGACAGCTGACGGCTCTGACATGAAGTGTCATAATAGCCCTGTCATAATGACAGACTATTTGGGAATATGAGAAAATCTCTAACACGATCCGAGATTGACACGTGGCTACCCCCATGCGGCTCCAGTGAAGAACAGTTTCATGCGGTTGGCAAGAATTGTCTTCCTGCGGCTCACCAAGAAGCCATCCCATGCGGCTCGCGAGTACTACACTTATGCGGCTCACCGAGAAACTATCCCATGCGGCTCGCAAATACTATACCTATGCGGCTCACTGAGACGCTGTCTCATGCGGTTCATGGATATCATGCGGCTCTGGCAGAGTCCATCATTAAGACACGTGGCAGAGATTCAATTGCCCCCACGACTTGACAGCTGGTAGCAAGGATGATTATGAGATGCAAATCAATTAGAGATTTACCAGATCCCAATGACCATATTTAACATTATCCTCATAATTAATGAGATCAGGTCATATCATTCATGATCAAGCCAATGGGACACGTGGAGAGAGATCCAAACTTGACACAACCAATCATGAACATTTAAAGCAATCAGCATTAATCATTCACAGGATTCAATACTATCCCTATTTATGGCCCAGATCCTTCGCGCCCTAAGCTAAGGGTCCAGATTGATTATACATCAAGCCGCTGCCACTTTGAGAATGGGTAATCATCCAAACCCTAATGATGCCCCCACTATTATAAATAGCAAGGTGCCATTCCCTTGTAAAAATATACGCTATCAGAGAAAGAAATACAGAGAGACTCCCCCAGTAATCAGAGAGAAAAATACACACAGAGAGAGAAGCCAGAAGAGCAATACGAGGAGAGCAAGAAGTGCATTTCTTCGTCAACGCCAACCATCTCGTCACAGGAGCCAAGGCTGCATACCGATCGTCCAAGGAGTAAGGCAGGGCTGCCGTCGCCTTTCCGAGCCTCAATCGTCACCCCCAGAATCTAAAATAAACAATTGTACTTAGACTGCTGTACCTAGGTTTTCGTCCCTAGGCTTTCTTTGTACAAGCAAGTTTGTAACGTGAAGTAAAAGTCCGGTCCTCCGATAATTGTTCTGTTCTTTTATATTTCATGGCAAACACGATGGCGACTCTGCTGGGGACTAACTTCTCCACGGCAGAGGAGTTGGTGACGCAATCGGATGCAGCCAAGCTTGGCTCCATGCAACAGAAGATGGTCGCCCGGTTCGACCAACAGGCGTTCAAAGAAATGCTCTCCGACAAGAGCGCTGGCCCGGTCCAGAAGCGAGCCCGCACAAAGAAGGCCCGCAAGGAGTGGAGACCCCGATCCTTTGTTCCTACTGAAGCTCTTGCAGAAATACCCTCTGTTGCTCAAGGCGGCGAGAAAGACTCTTCTGCGGCCCCACTTCAGACCGTAGACAACTCTGCTGTCCCCAAGTCCTGCAGAAGAAAACACTATAATGCTGGACTTGCAGGGGCAAAGAGGAACTCTATGCGATCCGAGCCGCATAAGGGTATTAGCCGCAGGGAGAAAGCTCATGCGGCTACATCCGCCAACCGCATGAAGAAAACTCACGCGGCCACATCTGTCAGCCGCATAGCTTATACGGCTACGGGTGCCAACCACATTGATGAAACTCATGCGGCTATGGAAGTCAATCGCTTGCAGAAAACCCATACGGCCATAATTGCCAACCGCATGCGGCCAGCCTGCACGGTCGTGACTCCTAGCCGCACAAAAACAACTCATCCGACAGCAGAAGACAACCGCATGCAGACAGCCTGCACGGTACCCATTTCTAGCCGCATAGCGTCCGTTCCACGCTTCTCTCGATCAGTCTTCGACCGTCTCTCATGCGGTCCTGACCCTGATGGTTCTCTGGATGATAAGTCAGACTCTGTGGTATTCAACTTGGACTCCTCCTATTACGTACCCGCAAGTGCTAAAAGGAGGAAGTCTAGGGCAGCGCGGGCTCACCAAGCCCAGGCAGCTGTCCCAACCTCTAACTATCGGGGCGTTCCGTTAATTATCACACGGGCCTCTGATAGAAAGTTGTATAGAACCGCTCGAGTCCAGCCCCCGGCGGCAAAAGGACAAAGTGGTTCCTCTGACCTGCGTGAGGCGATCCTCCACAAGTGCAAGGAAAGAGAAGGAGCCTCGGCGTGCAAAGTGTCCTCGCTTGGACATCACTACACCCAAATCATCGTCAACTGCTGTTGCAACAACGCGGCAGCAACGGAAGATCGGCCGTCAGTCTTCCAAAGACTACACCATCCGAGCTCAGAAGACGAGGTACCTCCTGTTGTCTCCTACAATTCCACTCAAAAAGTCCCCGCCGAGGGGAGAGGGAAGAAGACAAGCATCTCCAGCCCCAAAATATCAACCACTACAGCTAAAAAACTGTCGTCTAAACGGTTGTCCTCCACCGGAGTATTCCAACACACCTGTTCAAAGACTAAATCTGCTGTAATAGGAAACTCATCATCTACATCGCTGGGGGTCGTGGGAATTGGGGGTAGCACTCCTCCGAGCATCTACAACAATCCGATGTTTCAAGGAGTCGAGCCCGGACAAACAACTCTCCCATCAGGTACAATAGACGCTGATGTCCCCAAGGACATCTACGACTCCCAAGACGAAGCAAGCTCTGAGGCTGGGGATACCGTTCCCTCCGAGTCCGAGCCCGAAGAGAACATTCCTACCTACCCCGATGACTTCTCGGTGTATGGGTATGACTCGAAGGGCACATCCTCCACCATTCCTTCCATCACTCCTCATGTAAAAATGGTGTTCATGACGGACAGCAACCAAGGTGGTTCCAGTGATCGCCAAAGTATCGACACTTTAGAGGCTATACTGCAGGCCTTGGTCAAGTCTGTAGATGAAATCAAAGCCGTTCTTCCAACTTTCCAAGGAGGAACGCCTGGCCAAACAAGCATGGGTCCCGCGGTCAATGCGGACTCGAACTCAGCGGCACCAAACCCGGGCAATAATCCTCCCGAAATAACAGCCCCTACCGCGATAGATGAGGCCCGAGAAGTAAGAAGAGAGGTCCAGGAGCTCCGAGCCATGTTCCATGCCCGAAAAAAACGCTCAAGACCTTAGAATGCGGCAACCATACCCGGCCGAACGGAGGGATGTTCCATTCCCACCAAAATATAAGTCGTTCAATATCAACCCGTATGATGGCAAGACCTCAGCAAGTCGGTACATCACTTACTTCGATATCACCACCGACCATCTGCCCCATGATGATGCTATCCTCACGCGATTATTCATTGGGGCATTGGAAGGAGTCGTTTTCGATTGGTATCACAATCTGCCAGACAACTGCATCCACTCCTTCGCCGGCTTCAAGCGCCTGTTCTTGGAGAGATTCTACGAAGTAGGACAGGACGTCACCATGTCCACTCTTATGGACGTCGTCCAAGGGGAGAAGGAATTGACAAGGAACTACAATAAGCGGTTCCGCCAAACCGCCATGAAGCTGTCCTCCGGAAATCCAGATTCCTCTTTAATTAAAATTTGCCAAAAGAGACTGCTCCCAACAATCAGTCTCTGGATGGGCGAAAGTCAATTCAAAGATTGGAAGACGTTAATCATCAGCGCCACAAGCGCCGAAGAACGACTGAAGAAGGCTCGCCAACTGGGATTGCACATCTCGGAAGGAGAAAACAAGGGCAAGCGTCCCAACAACGATAATGGGGGTAGCCCCTCCAACAATCGGGACAGCAAGGGAAAGCAGGCTATGGTGGCCGATACAGCGCAGAAACCTGAGCCGAGGCCAACAGACAAACAATGGCCGCAAATCACTTACTCCTTCGAAGACAGTCACGTCAAGCCCATCTTGGACATGCTCATACAAGGGGACAGAATTCAGCTCCCTCCACCAAGACGGGAACCGCGGCCGACATAGATGGAAAATCCAAAGTACTGCCATTATTATCGCTATGTTCATCATGCTACACACGATTGTTACCAGCTGAAACGGTACATCCAGAACCTCATCGATTCGAACGCTCTGGCCATCGATTTCGAAAAGGTAACCATGGCGGCCAATATGGTGTCTGTACAATTCGGCAGCATCCCTCCGACGGAGACTCAAGACGGGGTGATCCCCGTCCCTCTAGCAACAATGGAGATTACCAATCTTCTACCTCTCCGAGATCAGGCTGCCGGTCTAGTACCCCTCACTACATCACGAGGGGAGGTCATGTGGATCCATCCAGACTTGGTGTCAGAAGTGACTCGGCCCACACCATCTTCCACCGATAAGAAGAAAAGTAGAAAAGTCAGGACCTGCCACACAATCTCGGCAGATAACGAGGAAGCTACAGCCATCGTCACGCGGTCCGGAGCGCAATCCCAACCTGTGGTTGACAATCCAGCTGAAAATCATTAACCCACTACAACTGATGCTCCGGGACCGGCTCAGCCTTCGACGACCGACAAGCCTAGGCCGAGGAAGACTCGCTTCGACAAATCCCTCCGAAAAGAGGTAGCCCAAGGACTAGAGAGGCCCTACAACTTTGACATCTTTGCGCAATTGGCTAACACACCGGCCAAGTTGTCACTTTACGAACTCCTAAGGCTCTCCAAGGACGTTCGTATTGCATTAAGCAAAGCACTCCAAAATGCCAATGTCTATCTGGCTCAATCCAACCTCACCGGGTAGGACTCACCCATGGATCTCCAAGACAGTGCCTGCACGGGAGCAATGCCCAACATCGTCTTCACCCCGCAGGACATGCTCATCAAAACCAACCTACACGATCGCCCGCTATACTATACGGGGTACATCGGCGACGTGAAGGTGGATCGGATGCACATAGATCCTGGCTCTTCCATAAGCATCATCTCGAAGGGTCTACTACATCATCTCCGTATCCCGATGCATCGTTTGACACCTACAAGCACCGCCATCAACGGTTTCAATTCGGGCAGGAGCTACCCTATTGGGAAGATTCGTCTGAAGTGTCAAATTGGCGACCTCCAATCCGAAGTCACCTACTACGTCATAGATGCAGATACTTCTTATAACATCCTCTTGGGGCGCCCATGGATACACGATTATATGATCGTGCCTTCCATGCTACACCAGTGCTTCAAATATATCGACAAACACGACTTCGTGAAGACATAATTTGCTGATATCGATCCCTTCAAAGGGGTCGAATCCTACTACTCAGACTCCTGCCTATACGAAAAGTCGAAGAGGCACCTTGATGAAGGAGACGTATAAGCTTATACCGAGACAGCTACGGGATTAGAAGGACCTCTGACGATCCACCTCCAAGCTCGCAAACCGGGCAAGTCCGTACCCCTTACTGCCACTCTGAGGAAGGACGTGATCAGCCTCTCGGCACAAGAGGAGCAGATGACAATCCGGCTGCCAAGGTCCGGCCAAGTGTCGAGACCCACAACGGGGCCACTAACAATCAGACTGCCGAGAGTCAGTCAACCCCAAACGGAGAAGCTCAACCCCTCCGACAAGCCGTTGACGATACGCCTTCCCAAGAAGGGTCTTCACCATGATGCAAGGTCTGACACTTCTAGCGAACCAGCCACTCCTCGCTCCATATCAAGTACCAAACTGGGGGTCGCTAGTCTGCCAACAACTCCACGCTCTGCTCCATCAACTGAATTGCTGACAATCAAGCTTCCCAGGACATCCTCTCAGTCTTCATTCACACAGGGGGTAGCCGAAGAGGAACCAGAGTTAGCCAAGTATGTGGCTGCCCACACTGATGTTCCCTCCGCTGATGATGTGATCCCCCTAGAAAAGATACCTTACTTCATCAATAAAGGGTTATCTTTGAACTACACCGAGCTCAATAAGCTACGTAATGTATGCTATGGAACACGGTATAGGCACTCACCTACACACACAAGTGACAAATGTGTACACCAATCCAGCTTACTCCAGTAGAAGACGCTTACCGAATAATGGAGGGAGGAGATCATCCGATCATCTTCGGCCGGACGAAAAACCTGTATCCCTTTACCATAGAGGAAGCCGACCTCGGGACAGATGCCGGAAGACTGCCTCTGTATCTGTATAGCCCACAATCCAAATATCTCATGAAGAAACAAGGGTTTGATCTGGAGACGATGCCAGGTTTGAACTACGGTACTGGGCGACGATAACCTTTGAAGCCGCCAGTCCCGGCGGGCAAACCATGGAACTACTATAGCAAAACTCGATACGGGTTAGGGTATGTAACGCCTACTACGACCCCTGAAAGTTCAGATGAAGAATACGACCGGCAGTCACATTCAACCGGATCACCAACTTCCGACTCGGATACCAGCATCGGAGATGTGTTCAGACAAGTCATGTCAGTCAACATGGCATTCGCCGACGTTTACGAGGAAGACGAAGACATCCCCGAGATCCTCGAGCTAGAGCCATGGGCCCAGCAATTGGATGCACAATGGGAAAAGTGGTTTGAACTGAGAGAACCTCCTACTGAAGATGAGGTTATACAAGTTGACCTCGGCAGCGAATCTTCTCCAAAATCGATTTTCGTCAGTAAAAGCCTAACAGACGAAGAACGGGAGTCGCTGCTAGAACTTGTCAGAGAATACATTGATGTGTTCGCCTGGAGCTATGAAGACATGCCAGGGTTAAATCCCGACATTGCTCTTCACAAAATCAACATTCGGCCGGATGCGAAGCCAGTCAAGCAACAACAGCGACGCTTTCGCCCAGGAATCATGGACGCGATCGAAGTCGAAGTCAACAAACTGATAGCCAGCGACTTCATTCGTGAGGAGCAATATCCCGATTGGGTCGCCAATATAGTACCCGTCCTCAAGAAGAATGGGAAGATTCGAATCTGCATCGACTTTCGCAATCTGAACGAGGCATGCCCCAAAGATGAATTCCCCATTCCTATCACAGACATCATGATCGACAATACCTGCGGCTTCGAACGTATGTCATTCATGGACGACTTCTCGGGGTACAACCAAATCAAGATGTCTCCTGACGACGAAAAGCATACATCGTTTCGAACACCGATTGGCACATACTGTTACACAGTTATGCCTTTCGGCTTAAAGAATGCTGGCGCCACATATCAAAGAGCCATGAGCATTATCTTCAGAGACCACTTACGCAAGACAGTGGAGTGCTATGTGGACGATATAGCCGTTAAGAGTCGCTGCAAGGGAGACCATCTGCAGGACCTAAGGACGGTATTCGACCTAATGCGAGCGCACAATTTGAAAATGAACCCTACGAAGTCCTTTCTGGGCGTATCCAGTGAAAAGTTCTTGGACTTCATCATCACGGCACAAGGTATCCATGTAGACCCTGAGAAGACGAAAGCAATCATAGAGATGGGTCCCCCGAGAAATTTCCGCGAACTCAGAGGCCTCCAAGGGAGGCTAGCTTACATCAGGAGGTTCATTTCCAACCTCTCCGGGCGGTGTCGACCATTCACGCACCTCAAGAAGAAAGGAGTCTCATTCGTATGGGACGAGGAATGCCAGCGTGCTTTCGACAGCATCAAAGAATATTTGTCAAATCCTCCAGTCTTGGTGGCCCCGGTTCCTAGAAAACCATTCCTGCTCTATGTACGAGCAATAGAACACTCCCTCGGGGCCCTGTTGGCACAAAACAATGACGCAGGCCATGAGCAGGCCATATATTACCTCAGCCGAATGATGATTGGGCCAGAGCACCGATGCACCGCTGTGGAGAAGGAATTCCTCGCCCTGGTGTTCGTCATTCAGAAAACGCGACACTATGTCACCGGACAAACGATACATATGATCTCACGAGTCAACCCTCTCAGAGTCCTCATGTCTAAACCAGGGGCACTCAGCTCTCGACTCGCTACATGGGCAATATTGATGTCCACTTATCATATCATCTTTGTCCCACAAAAGGCAATCAAAGGTCAAGCCCTGGAGGACTTTTTAGCAGCCCACCCAGGCTCGGAGTCCTCCAGAATATATGAAAAGATCCCAGATGAGGTCGTCGACTCACATGCAACCTCTCACGAGGCTATATGGCGAATGTTCTTCGACGGTGCTTCGAGGACCGGACCTAAAGGCAATACAGTCGTTGGATTCGGGGTAGCGCTGATCTCCCCTTCCGAATTGGTGATTAACCGCGCTTATTCTCTCACCGAGCCCTGCTCTAACAATGTGGCCGAGTACAACGCTCTGGTCATTGGCCTCCAACTTGCAAGAGAGCTGGGGGTAGAATACCTTGAAGCATACGACGATTCCCAACTAATCGTCAATCAGATCCGGGGCTCATACGAAGTCCGCCACGAAGACATGATCCCTGTCGCGACCCGCACCCTGATTAGGGGCACGAGAACGTGGGTACGTCCAGCCTACGCCGCAGTATCGGCGGTAGAATGCTGTATAGGTCATCTATAACATCTAACATCTAATAACAAGATATATAAACCTGTCATCTCCGCACAGAGGTATAACATAACATCTCAACTCTATATCTCAAACACAAGTCTAGAAAAGATAGAACATGATATGGAATCAGATGAAAGGAAGAACTGAATATATATAGAGTTATCACACCACACAAAGTAGATGTCCAACACAAATAAGTACAAGACCTGAAATATAACTAAGTCACAACTAACAATCGGAACAGTCCGATACAAAAGAAAACTGTAAACACTAGACTAGACTAGGCACCCTCTACTGAGCTAGATGCTCCTCAGGCTCCTGAAGGTCACCCTCATGTGTCCCATAGAAGGTAGGACAGTCACCATCATCATCTGTAATATTTTTAACAGGCCCAGTCAGGACAGGAACGAGCACAATACATCTCACGCAGTTCATATCAGGTTGGGAAATGTAAAGCATGCATAGCGTAAGATACATGAACTGTAAAGAATATATGTAAAACGAGAGAGATTTGATAACTGGAAATATCTATATATATGATAAGTAAGAACTGTAGGTAACCTGTGATTTAGAGCATGATATGGTTATATAAACGGGCTTAGGACATATACAAGATTTCACAAGATTTCACATGAATTTGTACAAGATGGGATTTGATCACATAACCATTTCCTACTCACCCTCCCCAATCAATACACAAGGATCCAGTCAAGTTACGTTACTTTGTACAAGAGGTTTTTATCATGTTTGCTCACGTGATCATGAGAGTACAAGATTGCACAAGAGTATACATGAAAGCGGTGTACATGAAATACAAGATGTTCGTGAAAAGCACATGATAACTGTATCTGATGCACCCCGAGGGAGATAACATCGCATAACAAGATCCATATAGTACCAATCCGTGATAATAACGTGACAGCATCATGTAAGGTAATCTAAAGCAAGAATATAAGTCCTAACAAGCATGAAAAGATCAGAGAATGTACTCGCCTGTCACCCTGTATGACTGATATGAATAGATGTCCGAACTGGTGTCACAGAGTCCTATTTAGAGTAAAACAGGTCACAACATATCCACAATGGTAAAAATAGAGTATACAATGCATACTACATGATTCTAGGTCAATCTGGTCAAAAGTCAACTCTTGGTCAACTCTAAAGTCAAACTAGTCAAAGTTAGGTCAACACTAGTCAACTAGTTAGGATTTTAGTCAAACTAGTCAAACTAGTTGTTTTAGATCATTCCTAGTCAATTCTAGGTTAACTAGGTCAACCTTGACCAAAGGTTGACTTTGGTCAACCCTTAGAAATCAAGGGTCAACAAGTTGGGTTTAGGGTCATTAGGGTTAGCCCCAAGCCATAGGCTAGTAATCCTAGGCCATAGGCCATAGTTATTGGTTTTCTATAGGCTAGCTGCTATAGGTTTTCATACAACCTATATTTAGAAGTCACAACTATATACATATATCTATATATATCTATATATAGATATGCACTACCTATCTACTTCCTATATACTAATATGGGATACATTATATATATATATATACAACCCATACTCACATATATACCTAATATATGTACATATATAGAAAGCTATAATATATACATATATATACATTCCATATATATATATAAATATATATAACCCATATAACCTTAACTATATATACCAATATATAACTATATATAATATAACATATATATATAACATATATATATATAGAGGGAAATAGAGAGAGAGAGAGCAGTGAACAGTGAGAGAGAGTGGGAGATGACAGTCCAAGGGGGGGGACTGTTCTCAGTTTCCTGAGAACAGGAAACAGTTTCCCCCAACCAACACACACACAGTCCATATATATACAACCTATGTATATACTCACATAACAACCTACACACATAACCAAATACCCTGAAAACTCACCCACACTCACACATACATATATACAACATATATACATACTAAAATACACTATTACAAAGTATAATTTATGTCAAAATCGGGTTTGAAATCCATTTTACAAAAACTGGAAAATAACTCAAAACTGGAAACTGTGCACTGTTGCACTCGATATGGGGTAAATCGAAATACACATACTGAATCGAGCTAAGACTCTCAACCAAGGGTCGGTAACTGACACCCCATAGGTACTCTAGTGTCCCAAGTCACTGACACGACACCACGACACCGTTTTGCGTGTCCAATCACGCAAAACAGTCAATCGGGTAAACTGATACGAAAACCCGCGTGCACAGCGTAGTGCACGCGTGCAAGTCGAGCTAGGACACGACACACACATCCACAAGTGTCGTGTACGTGTCCATAGCTAGGGTAGGTCTAGGTGTTCGTGAACACGTGTCTGTATCGTGTCCATGTGGTCGCGTGTCCACGCGCGAAGCGCGTATCAGTGAGGAATTTCCAGCGTGTACGTGTGTGTGTACGACCAGTACGAGAGGAAGAACTCCTCGAATACTGAACCATTTCATCCCAAACTTTGGGAGGTCAATGTCAGACATTGCCCTAACATTCACCTCAAAAATCTCGTGTCCACGTGTCCTGTGTAGGTAGAACTCGGTGTCGAGCAGCAGGGCATCGAGACACTGTCTCGTGCTGCGAGTTCGTGTCCATTTTGGACACGGACACGACACGAAAGTTGGCTCAGTCTAGTTAATTAGTGATCAGCAAGTCTAGGGCTTCTAGTTTGTATAATTTGTTTCACAAATCGACCATATCGAATCCATTGTGGCATTTCACCAAACAAGGATTTTAGCCCTACGATACGTATCCGATACGGACACCAAAACACATCAAAATCCCACCAAACTTTACCCACAGTATTGTTATCCCTATATGAATGCATTTATGAAAGAAAAACAGGAATTTGACTAAGTTTGTGGAAATTTACCTATTGGTGAAATTCCAAGGAAATCAATGAAAAAGGGGGTTGTGTGATCTCCAACTCGATGATGCCCAAGCTCCCAAATTCTAGATTTCTTGCTTCCCTTAGCACCCTAGATGTTGTAGGGTTCCAATGCAAGAGACTAGAGTCAATTTGGATCAAAAATGATCAAGTTATCAAGGGTTGAAGGAAAAGGAAATTTTGTGGAATAAAATTCATGTAATTTATTCATGAATTAATTCAATGGGGTTTTATAGAATGTGGGCTGCCAAGGGGGGGGTCCTTGGCTGCCATGGGGGTAGGGGAGGTGTCCTTGCCTTCCTTCATGGCTAAGGCATGGACTTTAGCCTAAAGGGTTCTAGATATTTTGATTTGTTTAAGGAAAATATCCTTAAAGTTAATATCTAGATATTTAACCCTTTACCCCATGACCAAAACATCACCCTAATGATTCTAGGTTAGTGGCTAACTTCTAGTTTAGGGTAGGATAGGTTAGTGACTAATCATGAGACCTACCAAGAATTAAATAATATTAAAAATCACATAATCACAAATAAAGTCTAGAAAATTACCAAAATACCCCTTTTGGTCAAAAATCACTAATTTGGTGTTCTAAGCCTATGGCTAAGCTCTCATGGTCATGGCAACTTCTAGGTTAGAGAAAACTAGGGTTTACACTAAGTTATACTAACCAAAATCACAAAGTCATAAGTCATGACTTAGCATGACTTTAGAAATGGTTTAACTACACTAATAATCACCAAAAATCATATCATGCCCTAAACACCATTTAATAAATAATAAAAATAATAAATTTTCAAAAATCCCCAATTTCAGAAAACTGGGTGCTACAAGTCTACCCTCCTTAGAAAATTTCGTCCTCGAAATTAGAATGGTCATACTCCTTCTAGGTCAAACACCCCAACAATCACAGTCTCAAACACACAGTCCGATAATCATATGCGTCTGTCCAAAATCATGATATCGGAATCTTCGTCATGCTAGTGAGCAAGGCTACGATATTCACAGAGTCCTCGATTAAGGTACATACCTCTAGAATCATGGTATTTAAAATTTTCGCATTGCCGCATGCCTGGCCGCGAAAATCTTAAATTCCCACATCCGAGAAATACGTCCAAAATCCGACTATATGTCCTCACTATGCCAGCTAACATGACTAGAGAAGACTCTAGATCCCATGATCGAGACGACCTAGCCCATACGACTTATCTCAGAAGAAAAATAATTCACAATAAAATATCCGGACAAAATTTATCAACTATAAGGAACAGATAGAATCGAAATTCCAAGACAGTTATAAGGAGGCAAATACGGAAATAGAATCGAAAAGGTTGGAACCTGCAATCAGCTCTCCCTCTGCCTGTGCATCATCGACTGCCATGGCGAAAGCTCGCCCCGGCTGGCCTCCCTTGGCCTGCTGCTGATGCTGGGCAAACCTCTGCTGCTGAGTCTGCAACGGTGGTCCTGTCTGCTGCCCTGTCGGAGCTCTAGCTCCTGCTACTGTCTGAGTCAATCGTGCCAAGCTCTTAGGACACTCCTTCAACTGATGCTCTGCTGAACCATAAAGCAAACACAGGCCCTGCCTCTTCCTGCAGTCGTCCCATCCATGACCTTGCTTCTTGCAGAAGTTACACATAGGGTGCTGTTGCTGCCTGGGTGCCTGCTGGTGAAGTATATGTCCCTGGCCCTGAAACGGCTGCTGAACTGGCCTCTGCTGCTGTATGTGAGGGCGCTTGGCTGGCCCTGCACTAGAACTAGCCCCTAAGGTATCACTGCCCCTCTTCGGCTTGAGGCCGAAGTCCTCCTCTGCAATCTGGGCGTCCATCAATATCTGATCGAACGTCGCGTCACGGCGTCCCGAGGTGCGGGTGCGCACTGCATGAATAAGTCCCCTGTGGAACTTACGAGCCTTCTGCCCCTCATCCTGGATCATATCGGGAGCGAACCTGCTAAGGCGGAAGAACTCAGCTGCATACTCGTCCACCGACGAGTTCCCCTGCACTAGACCCACGAACTGGCCCTCCAATGCTGTAAGAGCCACGTCCGGGAAGAACTTCTCCTTGAAGAGCCTCCGGAAGTTCTCCCAAGTCAGCCCTCTCACCGACGCACGAGGATCCGTGCGGTACCATGTCAGCGCAATGTCGAAGAATCGGCTGGCTGCGGCCGAAACCCAAAGCGCTCTAGGAAGCTCTGCCAGCTCCATGCTCCGCTGTACATCCTCTAGCCAGTCGTCTGCATAGAGGATGCCCTCCGTACCTGTGAAGTCCCTGGAGCTCATCTTCCTGAAGTCCAATACTGTCCCCGGCCTGGACTGCTGCTGGTACGGCTGCTGGCCAGTAGGGCCCTGCACCGTACCCGGTGCCACTCTCTCTACTGCTGCTAGGGCAAGCTGATGCGAGTTCTCCATACTCTGCCTCAGCATCTCGATCTGTCGGTGAGACGCCTCCGACTGGCGCTGCGACGCCTCTGCCTGGGCCCGCTGTGTCTCCATCATCTGCTGAAGGAGAAGGAACATATGGTGCGTATCCGTCGGTACCGGTGGTGGTGGCAGCAGTATCTCCGGAACAACGGCCGTAACCCTCTGGGGTGGAGGTGGTAGACCTCCCTGCGCAACTGCCGGGGTCTCCGGAATAGTAGAATCACTGGGGGCAGTCTCGTGAACCTCCTCCTCTGCCTGATCAGATCTCTCAGGCAAACTACTCGATCCAGTGGCTTGCGGGTGCGTCTTCGTCATCCTGGAGACGAATTGAAACAAAGAGGTCAATATGGCACATGAGTAGATTTATCAAAGAAGGACAGTTAAATTAATACAAGGGAAGTAATCATGATAATCAAAAGATCAGAAATTTCCTAGGTATGATTTGAGAAACTCCTATCATGTCCTAGGTCCTATGTCCTAATTGCAGGCTCGTAATTAGTACTCTAAGTCGAGCACCATTACGAGATCGCACTAACTGCGACACTGACCTGCATGGGCCACCACAAAAACGTGTCACGACCCGCACCCTGATTAGGGGCACGAGAACGTGGGTACGTCCAGCCTACGCCGCAGTGTCGGCGGTAGAACGCTGTATAGGTCATCTATAACATCTAACATCTAATAACAAGATATATAAACCTGTCATCTCCGCACGGAGGTATAACATAACATCTCAACTCTATATCTCAAACACAAGTCTAGAAAAGATAGAACATGATATGGAATCAGATGAAAGGAAGAACTGAATATATATAGAGTTATCACACCACACAAAGTAGATGTCCAACACAAATAAGTACAAGACCTGAAATATAACTAAGTCACAACTAACAATCGGAACAGTCCGATACAAAAGAAAACTGTAAACACTATACTAGACTAGGCACCCTCTACTGAGCTAGATGCTCCTCAGGCTCCTGAAGGTCACCCTCATGTGTCCCATAGAAGGTAGGACAGTCACCATCATCATCTGTAATATTTTTAACAGGCCCAGTCAGGACAGGAACGAGCACAATACATCTCACGCAGTTCATATCAGGTTGGGAAATGTAAAGCATGCATAGCGTAAGATACATGAACTGTAAAGAATATATGTAAAACGAGAGAGATTTGATAACTGGAAATATCTATATATATGATAAGTAAGAACTGTAGGTAACCTGTGATTTAGAGCATGATATGGTTATATAAACGGGCTTAGGACATATACAAGATTTCACAAGATTTCACATGAATTTGTACAAGATGGGATTTGATCACATAACCATTTCCTACTCACCCTCCCCAATCAATACACAAGGATCCAGTCAAGTTACGTTACTTTGTACAAGAGGTTTTTATCATGTTTGCTCACGTGATCATGAGAGTACAAGATTGCACAAGAGTATACATGAAAGCGGTGTACATGAAATACAAGATGTTCGTGAAAAGCACATGACAACTGTATCTGATGCACCCCGAGGGAGATAACATCGCATAACAAGATCCATATAGTACCAATCCGTGATAATAACGTGACAGCATCATGTAAGGTAATCTAAAGCAAGAATATAAGTCCTAACAAGTATGAAAAGATCAGAGAATGTACTCGCCTGTCACCCTGTATGACTGATATGAATAGATGTCCGAACTGGTGTCACAGAGTCCTATTTAGAGTAAAACAGGTCACAACATATCCACAATGGTAAAAATAGAGTATACAATGCATACTACATGATTCTAGGTCAATCTGGTCAAAAGTCAACTCTTGGTCAACTCTAAAGTCAAACTAGTCAAAGTTAGGTCAACACTAGTCAACTAGTTAGGATTTTAGTCAAACTAGTCAAACTAGTTGTTTTAGATCATTCCTAGTCAATTCTAGGTTAACTAGGTCAACCTTGACCAAAGGTTGACTTTGGTCAACCCTTAGAAATCAAGGGTCAACAAGTTGGGTTTAGGGTCATTAGGGTTAGCCCCAAGCCATAGGCTAGTAATCCTAGGCCATAGGCCATAGTTATTGGTTTTCTATAGGCTAGCTGCTATAGGTTTTCATACAACCTATATTTAGAAGTCACAACTATATACATATATCTATATATATCTATATATATAGATATGCACTACCTATCTACTTCCTATATACTAATATGGGATACATTATATATATATACAACCCATACTCACATATATACCTAATATATGTACATATATAGAAAGCTATAATATATACATATATATACATTCCATATATATATATAAATATATATAACCCATATAACCTTAACTATATATACCAATATATAACTATATATAATATAACATATATATATAACATATATATATATAGAGGGAAATAGAGAGAGAGAGAGCAGTAAACAGTGAGAGAGAGTGGGAGATGACAGTCCAAGGGGGGGGGGACTGTTCTCAGTTTCCTGAGAACAGGAAACAGTTTCCCCCAACCAACACACACACAGTCCATATATATACAACCTATGTATATACTCACATAACAACCTACACACATAACCAAATACCCTGAAAACTCACCCACACTCACACATACATATATACAACATATATACATACTAAAATACACTATTACAAAGTATAATTTATGTCAAAATCGGGTTTGAAATCCATTTTACAAAAACTGGAAAATAACTCAAAACTGGAAACTGTGCACTGTTGCACTCGATATGGGGTAAATCGAAATACACATACTGAATCGAGCTAAGACTCTCAACCAAGGGTCGGTAACTGACACCCCATAGGTACTCTAGTGTCCCAAGTCACTGACACGACACCACGACACCGTTTCGCGTGTCCAATCACGCAAAACAGTCAATCGGGTAAACTGATACGAAAACCCGCGTGCACAGCGTCGTGCACGCGTGCAAGTCGAGCTAGGACACGACACACACATCCACAAGTGTCGTGCACGTGTCCATAGCTAGGGTAGGTCTAGGTGTTCGTGAACACGTGTCTGTATCGTGTCCACGTGGTCGCGTGTCCACGCGCGAAGCGCGTATCAGTGAGGAATTTCCAGCGTGTACGTGTGTGTGTGCGACCAGTACGAGAGGAAGAACTCCTCGAATACTGAACCATTTCATCCCAAACTTTGGGAGGTCAATGTCAGACATTGCCCTAACATTCACCTCAAAAATCTCGTGTCCACGTGTCCTGTGTAGGTAGAACTCGGTGTCGAGCAGCAGGGCATCGAGACACTGTCTCGTGCTGCGAGTTCGTGTCCATTTTGGACACGGACACGACACGAAAGTTGGCTCAGTCTAGTTAATTAGTGATCAGCAAGTCTAGGGCTTCTAGTTTGTATAATTTGTTTCACAAATCGACCATATCGAATCCATTGTGGCATTTCACCAAACAAGGATTTTAGCCCTACGATACGTATCCGATACGGACACCAAAACACATCAAAATCCCACCAAACTTTACCCACAGTATTGTTATCCCTATATGAATGCATTTATGAAAGAAAAACAGGAATTTGACTAAGTTTGTGGAAATTTACCTATTGGTGAAATTCCAAGGAAATCAATGAAAAAGGGGGTTGTGTGATCTCCAACTCGATGATGCCCAAGCTCCCAAATTCTAGATTTCTTGCTTCCCTTAGCACCCTAGATGTTGTAGGGTTCCAATGCAAGAGACTAGAGTCAATTTGGATCAAAAATGATCAAGTTATCAAGGGTTGAAGGAAAAGGAAATTTTGTGGAATAAAATTCATGTAATTTATTCATGAATTAATTCAATGGGGTTTTATAGAATGTGGGCTGCCAAGGGGGGGTCCTTGGCTGCCATGGGGGTAGGGGAGGTGTCCTTGCCTTCCTTCATGGCTAAGGCATGGACTTTAGCCTAAAGGGTTCTAGATATTTTGATTTGTTTAAGGAAAATATCCTTAAAGTTAATATCTAGATATTTAACCCTTTACCCCATGACCAAAACATCACCCTAATGATTCTAGGTTAGTGGCTAACTTCTAGTTTAGGGTAGGATAGGTTAGTGACTAATCATGAGACCTACCAAGAATTAAATAATATTAAAAATCACATAATCACAAATAAAGTCTAGAAAATTACCAAAATACCCCTTTTGGTCAAAAATCACTAATTTGGTGTTCTAAGCCTATGGCTAAGCTCTCATGGTCATGGCAACTTCTAGGTTAGAGAAAACTAGGGTTTATACTAAGTTATACTAACCAAAATCACAAAGTCATAAGTCATGACTTAGCATGACTTTAGAAATGGTTTAACTACACTAATAATCACCAAAAATCATATCATGCCCTAAACACCATTTAATAAATAATAAAAATAATAAATTTTCAAAAATCCCCAATTTCAGAAAACTGGGTGCTACAATCCCTTATCACCAAATAGCGATTGATATCATCTCGTAATTCGAGGGGTTCTTCATCGAACATGTCCCCAGACTCCGAAATATTGAAGCTGATGCCTTAGCTGGTCTTGCCGCTTCCCTAGCAGTTCTGAATTATGATCGCCAATCAGTGGATGTGATAGGCCACGAACTGGTCTGTCCCAAGAACAATGTGCAATTTGTGGCGAGTTATTCCGCCCAGACGATCGATGATGCCCCAGACTGGAGACAACCATTCATCGACTTCGTCGTCTACGACATCCTGTTCGAGAACCCAAAGGAAGCCACCTCCATTAGACGGCATTCTCTCAGATTCTTCTACGATACAGAGACGAAAATGCTGTATTGCCGTTCCTACGACGGATTACTGCTTCGGTGTCTGTCAAATCCAAAGAAGCCGTAGGAGAAGCTCACGACGGTGTCTGCGGGGCCCACCAGCCCGGTCCTAAATTGCAAGACCGCCTTCGACGAATGGGCTACTATTGGCCCACGATGGTGGAAGATGCGATAGATTATGCTAGAAAATACAAAGCCTGCCAAGTCCACGCGGACTTCATTTACCAACCATCCGAGTTTCTACATCCGACAGTGGCGTCCTGGCCATTCGAAGCATGGGGAATGGATATCATTGGTCCAATCATTCCACCTTCCTTCCGAGGACATCGCTTCATACTTGCGATCACTGATTACTTCTCCAAATGGGCGGAAGCTGTCCCACTCGCAGAAGTTAAGACTTCAAACGTGATCAGCTTCCTTAAGCATCACGTCATCTACCGCTTTGGACTGCCCCGAAGGATCATCCATGATAATGGTCCGCAGTTTACAAGCCACACATTCTACCGATTTTGCGATAAGCACCATATTCAGAATGTCGCTTCGACACCATACAACCCAGCAGCAAACGGGTTGGCAGAGGCATTCAACAAAACAATCATCAAACTCCTTAAAAAGTTTGTCTCCTCCAACAAACGCGACTGGAACGAGAAGCTCGGCAAATGCTTATGGGCTTATCGCACCACAGTTCGAACAGCCACCGGGAATACACCATTCTTCCTGGTGTACGGGAGTGAGGCAGTCCTCCCATTGGAGACTCAGATCCCCTCACTACGTGTTGCCCTCACACATCAATTGAAGATAGACGAAAACCACCATCATCGGCTACAGGAATTGGAGGCACTATATGAAAAGCGCCTCTTGGCTCAGCAACGAATTGAACAATACCAAGCACGTATATCTGGAGTCTTCAACAAGAAGGTCAAAATCAGAACATTCCAGGTGGGCGATCTCGTCCTGGCAGTCCGGAGGCCGATGGTCATGACTCACAAGAACACCGACAAATTCCAGCCAAAGTGGGAAGGCCCATTTATCATTGAGACAGTATTCTCCAGTGGTGCTTACCGCCTCGCAAAACAAAATGGAGACTTGCTCATGTTGCCCGTCAACGACAAGTTCCTGAAGAAATATTATGTCTAAACGACATACATTTCAGATTATCGAGTCATGTACCCGCTGGTACCGCTGAACTCACATCCACAACATTTCAGATTATCGAGTCATGTACCCGCTGGTACCGCTGAACTCATACTTCCTCAATATTCTAAATTACCGAGTTATGTACCCGCTGGTGCCTCTGAACTCACATTCCGGTCACTCTTTCAGATAGTAAGTCACGTATGATTATACCTCTAAACTTTCTTCCTAGAAGAGATCCTCCCTCATGATCCACTACCCGCGCTCCCAGTACACAAAAAGGGTAATCGATCCACAAATTTCCGAAACGACCATGTCCTCATTACCTCTGAGTCGTTTTCACTTCCACCAAAAACAAACCGCCCCCTCACATAGAACTTCTACGTTCTCCTACCTCTGAGTCGTTCTATGTACCCCCTCTTCATTAAGCCCACTCCTGCCATGTCCTCATTACCTCTGAGTGGGAAGGCTCCGTCGAAGAAACCTTCATGCTTGCTATGTCCACATTACCTCTGAGCAAGTACGTCGGTCCCCTTTCAACCTATTATCTGTACCCACAACCAGAGTACGACAAGGATAATAGGTCCATAAATGTCCTCTGTTGACCACAAATGTCCTCTGTTGACCGCAAATGTCCTCTGTTGACCACAAACTTCCTCTGTTGACCACAAATGTCTGTTGACCACAAATGTCCGCTATTAACCACGAATATCTTCCGTGAAGTCTCCCCTGCCATGTTCTCATTACCTCTGTGCAGGAAAATTCCACGGTAAAAACCCTCATGTTTGCCATGTCCTCATAACCTCTGAGCAAATATGTTGGTTTCCGTTCATCCCATTTTCCGTATCCTGAACCAGGGTACGCCAAGGATAATAGGTCCACAAATATCCCTTGCTAAGCTTCTTAGAATAAACCCACCATCTCACCATGCCCCGGGAGCCCAGCTGCTCTACGACATTCTTTTTTCCAACACCAAGAACACCCATGACCACTTTGCCATGGCTGTTCCGGATATCCTGGCCAAACTTGTTATCCGTACCTAAAACCAAGGTACGCATAGGGTAACAGGTCCACAAATAATCCCCCAGCAAGTCCAATTCCACAAAATGCCACAAGTACAAGAAAGAGAAGATGAGTTGAAATATGCTCATTTATTCAAAATTCAAAGTGCTACATCATTGGGGATCACATCCCTTACAAAAAGAAAAGAAAAGAAAAAAGAGAAGCAAAAGAAAACAGAAAGCCGATCACTGCTCCGGGGCACATAACACCCTGAGACGGTCCGTCAGCAGGGCAACCGACCGCTCAAACCTCTGGGTAGCTCGACGCTCCGCCTCCCGAGTCAGCACTGCCTCATCCTCCAGTTGAGCATGGGCTTGCCAGTTATCCTCGAATCTCTTAAAGGCTCGCTCCAATTTGATAAAAGAGCGGGAAACCCTCTCGGCCTCCCGAGCAATCGACTTCTGCTCCGCACGAGCAACCTCCAGCTCCGACTCTAAGAAAGTCAACTCCCTCTGGAGTGCGAGAATTCGCTCCTTCGTATCAGCGATCCCACGAGAAGCAGACTCCTCCCGAGCCCGACAAGCCTGACTTCGACGACCCAGCCTGTCGTACGAAGCGGAGAACTTGTCAAGGTCTCACTGCACAACTGGCCCGGCAGTATCTCGAGCAAGTTTGATCCTATCCCGAGCAGCAATGAGGAAGCCCCGCTCCCGTTTAATCGCAGTGGGCAAACCCGCCTGTCGTATCGCCAACAATTGGGTCACAAGATGATCAGCCTTTGCCAACTTAGGCTCCAGGAGGGCAGCCAACCCCACCCCGCCAGGATGGGACTTCAAAGTTGCAACCTGACCCCGAGCGCACCGGAGAGATAGAGAGAAAGGAGTCCCCCGTTCTACAGCAGCGTCTATGCCCCTTTTTAAGTGGCGATAGAAACTGTCGACCACATCCTGCGTTACCTCGTCCAGAGCCTCCGAGGAAGTCGGTGTCAACGGGAGCGTAGCTGGCAACGTTGAAGAAGACGCAACAGAATCTGATGCTCCTGCCATAAGAGAAATAAACTCAGTACGGAAGGACGCATGAACAGCGGCCAACTCCTCTTCAGCGGCCCGCAGAACTTGAATGCTCGGCAGGGTCGAGAGGTCAATCTCCGGAGCCGTATGATCAGCAGAGGACGAGGTGGAAACCATCGCCAGCTCCATTCCTATTTCCCCAGGGTTAGAGGGAGGCCCCTCGACATGAGACGGCGAAGGAGAGGGAACGCTCCTTTCTCCCGGATCACGGCAGGCCGAGCCTTCCCCAAGAACATCAGCGGTGGGAAGTAAAGGGTCAGGACCTGTAGGGCCAAGGCAACCATGAATCGATTTGACCCGGAGGATATGTTGATAGAGCAAATAAGCCCCCTACCAGTGGAGGAGTGTGGAGGCTGAGGTTCGCCTACAGCCACCGCAGCCTCTTCACCAACAGCCTCCGAGTCAGGTATAATAGACTCTTCCGCCCTTACATCCTCGGGAGGGGATGCACCGAGATCGTCGTCGCCTTGCGGAAGTTCAGCGATCTCGGAGACGGGCCCAAGGAAACCTTCGTCACCCCGGGCCGAGGCCTCAGCAACCTGAGAGCTTCCAGTCGCCGCTGAGAGAGCCCCTGCAGAAAGGACCGCGGCACACATGTCGCTAATCAAAGCAGCAAGGACCGGATCAACTCCAGGGGCAGTAGACGGTTCAGGAGAGGCCGGTTCATCAGACGCCTACAAAGAAAAGTGATTAAGTCATATCTCCGAGAGAAAAGAAAACTACAACAAAGAGATGGCTTCGACTTGGTCTTACCTCCGGAACAGTGTCTGTACCTTCACCTCTCTCGGTAATAAGTAATCCACGAGACCTAACGGCAGCTCTCTTCACGAAAAAGGTCGCTCTGCTGTCAGAAGACTCGCGTCTGACTCGTTTACGTGAGGGACCAGACACAGATGGAGGCTGTTCTTCCCTCACTACTTCCTCTTGTGTAGTAAGCAACGGATCTTCTGCCAGTTCATCGGGTGTGGGAAGCGGTTGATCCGTTACTTCTTTACTCCCACCAGAAAGGGAGTCTTCGCTATCATGATCATCCTCCTCCTCAGCCGACTCGAAAGGTTCTGATTCAGGGAGGGGAGTCTGGAGCGCTAGTTGCTTTCTAGCCTTAGCCCCCTTGGGCTTCTTCTCTAAACCGGTACCCACGATGAAACTGGTACTCGGATCGAAATTAACAGAAGGCTTGTTCGCCATAACATGATACAAAGCAGCCACGTACAAAATTTCCCTTGGCGCCTTAGCATCAGGGACCGAGAAGCTGGCCTGAGTATGATAAGCGTCATAATAATTCCAGGCCCGGACACCATCAAGAACACTACCTTCAAAGCCCAAACAAGGGTTGGGACAATCAAGGAATAACTGGCTATAACCGAATTGGCGGGAAAACCTAGTAGGTAAGTAACGATCCAAGTACACATTATCGCGGTTGCGATAAACCAGATGTGCGGGGCGGATGTTGCGCAACCAGGTGAGCATATTCAGAGACAGAAAGTGAGAAGGTCCGGTACCATCAAGGTATACCTTCCTCACTTCTTCATCAGAAAAATGAGGAACAGACACAAAAAAGTCACACCCATCCACCCTCGCCAGCGCCCTCCGACAAGCTGGCATAGTGTTATATTTCCAAGACCAGCAATGGCATTTGAAAAGGAAAGCGTCTTCATCTGTAGCATCTTCCGCTATCCCAGGTCCCATCAAAGACTTGTAGTGCATCGCCAACCACCCCATCAAATAATGGAAAGGTAGTTCTACGCGCTCAAAATCTAACGTCTTCTTGCGCGCAATAACCTTGGACGAGAATGTTTGAAGACCATGGTGTATGCTACACACCATAGCAGGAAGAAGGGCCAGTCTAACTCCAAATACCAGTTTAACAGCAGGGAGAATAAAGTGGCGACCGATCCTCTCTATAGAACCTGCTCCTTCCGAGACTACGCAATTCCGTAGCCATATCATTAAAAACCCAGCCAGGAGCGCCTTCTCTGACATTTGTGTGGTTCCGTAGTAAAAATAGCTAAGAGAGTCAGTTTGACTCCCGAATATGTCGCTCTTGGACCGCGACTTCTTGACGCTTGACATCAGGTCCTTTATCTCTCCATGCGTTCGAGGGGTTCAAGGAGTAACTTCGCCAGAAGGGTCAACTTTAAAAAGATAATTAACCCAGGATGTGGTGTGGGGAGCGGTCCCTTCTGAGCTATCCACCGTTTTTATAGCCATCTGATGACAAGCACTATGGTGGCACAGCAACTCCTGATACACCGCAACAAAACCTGGGAGTCGTCGGTTCAAGTCCTCGAACTCCTCATTCGACGGGGTATACAACTCAAAAGGCTCGTTCCCCCACGAAAGTTTGGAGACAGTATACATCTCATGGAGAGCAAGCCCCAACTCTCCTCCGGGCGCAAAGAACGTCCCCGTTCGCCGATTATACATCTCTAAGAGCGCCACGAACAATGGCTTATTGATAGGAAGCCCGTGACAAGTGCCCCGAATGGCATGATAAAGTCCTACCTCCCGCAGGAATGTTCCGTAGGTCTGCAGAACCCAAGTGGTCAACTGGGCCCACGTAGAGGTAGGGTTTACCCAGTTCAGCAATGTCAGCCTACCAACAGGATAAGATTTTTTGCGAGCAAGTTGATTCAGGAATGTATCAGCTTGAGTGAGTGTGAAGTTGGGACCGTATACATTCATGAAAGAGCCTGGGGCCAGACCCATCATTTACCGGAGGACGGAATCCTTACCCGCATACGCTGACCGCATGTTCGGGTTATAATGGATGTTGCCCATCAACATCCCTGATTGAGTAGGAGTTAAGTTACACACCATCTTCCTATCCAACAATACCATATTGAACCACGACAGAGGATAATGACGTTCCATGAGAGGAATATGGATCGCCACCCCATCCAAAGAAAAATCCCAGTTCTCGAAAATCTCTAATACTCGAGGATTCTTTATGATTAAAGCATCTCCAAAGAGGAATGAAGGCTTCAGGTATAATCCATCCAACTTCCCAGTATTCATCATGGAACGGAGGTAGTGGAGGGTCTGATTCTCGGTGGCGTTCAACCTCTCCGAAGGCTCATCAGCAGGGAATTGATTCAACACATGCTTAATTTAGTCGTCAAGACGCACGCCCAAGGCGAATTGATTTGAGCCCACTATAAGTTCTCCCGCAGGATTTACTGGCAGATTCACTGAAGAAAAACAAAAGAAACAAGTCAAAAAGATAGCTGAAACACAAACTACGTGATGCTTATGCGGCTTAAGCATAGCCTCATGCGGCTCAGTTTGAAAGAGCACATGCGGTTCAGTTCGAATAAGCTTATACGGTTCGGCTCGAAATGAACTTATGCGGCTCAGTACGGATGAGCTTATGCGGTTTGGTTCGAAAGGAGCATATGCGAATACGGTCCAATTCAAGTAAGCTTATATGGTTCAGCTCGAAATAGGCTTATGCGGTTCAGTGCGGATGAGCTTATGCGGTCTAGTTTAAATGATCTTATGCGGTTCAGTCTGAAATAGGCTTATGCGGCTCAGTTTGAAAGAGCTCATGCGGTGCAAGTCCAGGTGAGCTTATGCGGCCCTGATGATGAAGTAGTTATGCGGCTGCAGACAATAACTTTCATGCGGCTCAGGTCTGGGTCATATCCCATGCGGCTCGAACATGAGTCGGACACGCAGCATACTTAGAAATACAGGCTTGTGCATAAAATATGCGGTGTAGCCGTGACAGTTCTTGTTGATGGTCCTACCAGCAATAGGCGGGTGAACGTCGGGGTGAAAAACAAGCACGTTAGCCGACGGAGGAGCCGCCACGTTCGCCGCCGTCGATGAAGACGTGGCCTTCTTGCCCTTCGCTGCCGCAGACGACAACGCGGCCTTCTTGCCCGTAGCAGCGGTAGTCTTCTTGGGAGCCATTGGCAATCGTTGATGGGAGAAGATGAAGAGGAAGTCGGCAACAAGGAGTTCGAGCAAAAGAGAGAAGGTAAAGAAACCCTCAAAGAATAAAATTACTCCTATTTGTAGGCGAAAGAGGCTCGAAAAATTAAACAAACGCCTCGATCCACGTGCCGCCTAAAAGAATAAAGAAAAACCGCTTCGGTCAAAACAAAACTGACCCTTGGGATCCTTCCCCAAGAGGCGGCATTAATTCAAAAAACGAATCAAGGGCATTTAATGCAGAAGATTTGCACACGTGGTTAGGACACGTGGCAAAAAGTCTATGCGGCCTAACAGCTCATGCGGCCAGATAAATCCATGCGGCTGAATCATCTATGCGGTCAACAAAGGCCATGCTTCTTATTCAAAGTATTTCAATTTTGTAAATTGAAAACTTTGAAGGGGGTCTTGTAGAAGCATGGAAAATATCAGAATGATGATCTATGCGGCTCATACAGGAGCAGTCCCATGCGGTTCAGAGAGACTCTTAGTCTCATGCGGCTCGGGAAAGGAGAGTCCATGCGGCTTACATAGGGACAGTCCTATGCGGTTCAAAGAGTCCCCCAGCCGCATGCGGTTCAGAAGTACATGCGGCTCACATTCGACCAACAGAGATATACGGCTCGATCAACGCCACGTGTCCCCATGGGATCCCTTCACACAGCTGGCCATCGTGCAATGGTCCTATTTAATGCTCTGCCATGATTTGACAGCTGACGGCTCTGACATGAAGTGTCATAATGGCCCTGTCATAATGACAGACTCTTTGGGAATAGGAGAAAATCTCTAACACGATCCGAGATTGACACGTGGCTACCCCCATGCGGCTCCAGTGAAGAACAGCTTCATGCGGCTGGCAAGAATCGTCTTCCTGCGGCTCACCAAGAAGCCAACCCATGCGGCTCGCGAGTACTACACTTATGCGGCTCACCGAGAAACCATCCCATGCGGCTCGCAAATACTATACCTATGCGGTCCTCCGATAATTGTTCTATTCTTTTATATTTCATGGCAAACAATGGCGATCGACTAGTTGGAAGAGCTAGGGGACCAATTCGAGCTCCTCGTTATTAAAAAGTCCAAGCAAGTTGCTTGCGCTCAACCTCAACTATGTTTGAATGCACACGACTGGTGGGCCATGCACAATGAGCGATCCAACATGGCAACAACTTTGTGCCGATCTCTTGGGTCATGTTCTGCAAGGTCTTTGAAATCAAGTACTTTTTCTCAACTATTCGTCAAGAGAAGGATAATGAATTTATGTAGTTGACGCAAGGGATGCCATGACCCGCACACTGTTTAGGTACACGAGAACGTGGGTACGTCCAGCCTACGCCGTAGTATCGACGATAGAATGCTGTATAGGTCCTCTATAACATCTAACATCTAACAACAAGATATATAAACCTGTCATCTCCGCACGGAGGTATAATATAATATCTCAACTCTATATCTCAATCACAAGTCTAGGAAAGATAGAGCACGATATAAAATCAGATAAAAAAAGAAACTGAATATAAATAGAGTTATCACACCACATAAAATAGATGTCCAACATAAATAAATACAAGTCCTGAATATAAATAAGTCTCAACTCTAATAATCAGAATAATCCGATACAAACTGAAAGCTATAAAGTACTAAGCTATAACTAAGCACACTCTACTGGACTAGATCCTCCTCTGGCTCATGTGTGCCACCCTCGTAGGCCTCATAGAAAGTGGGGACAATCATCTATATCATCTGTAATATTTTGTCAACATATCCAGTCGGGATTGGAGCGAGCACATCACCTCTAACAGTTCAAAATAATTGACAAGCGCTATGAGTATGAAATAATAATAAAATTCTTGATGATCAAGTTATAGAGGTAATGTATAATAAAAAGACAAGTGTACAAGATCATATGAGACAGTCATATATGTAAAAATGAGTAAACCTATCATGCAAGATATGTTGTAGACAACTCAGACAACTGTGTTAAGACTAGTGATTTGAAATACCAAGTTTGACATGTGAACGGCTAAAAAGGGATATCCGGCAACCATACACGTACGTGTATGGCCGCTATTATTCACGTAAGACTAATGGGATAGAATGGGTATGTTCACATGTCTCCTAGGTATTCCCCCGCCCGACTAGTACACATGGAATCCAGGTTATTCGACACGCATTTCATTAGTCATGATGGATGCATTAGTCATGACTACATTATTCAAGATAGACATGAAACCATAAATCTCCAGTCAAGGAATCCATAAAATGCCAATCCGTGAGTCCATCGTGTCAGAATCAAGATAGAACACTAGTATAACATGCATCACAGGATATATCAACATAATGAAACTATCAGAGAATGTACTCGCCTGCGGTCCTGAGCTGTCAGTGAGAATAGATGCTCAGAGTGATGTCACAGACCTAAAGATGATATATCATAAGTTAATTAGGGTTTAACAGTGTATGATATGATTTCTAGTATATGCTATGCAAATCTAGGTTAAACTCAGTCAAACTAAGTCACACCAAGTCAACTAAGTCAAACTAAATCAAACTAAATCAAACTAAGTCATACAAAGTCATACTAGGTCTAACAAAGTCAAATTATATCAAACTAGGTCATGCTAAGTCAATCTAAGTAAATCTAAGTCATACTAGGTCAAAGGTTGACCTACAGTTGCTTTTGGTCAACAGGTCATCTTTGGTCAACATCTAATCCAATTTAGGTCAAACTGGCTAATGGTTGACTCACAGTTGACTTTTGGTCAATTGGTCAACTTGTCAACTCCTAGTCCAATCTAGGTCTAATGTTGAATTGCAGTTGACTTTGAGTCAAAATAATCAACCTTAGTCAAACAAAAAAAATCTAAGTCAAGTATCCTATTCCTAACCTTTACCTACCAAGATAACCCAATACCTTAGATACCAGGTAATACCCTTACCTTAGTAATATATTACCTTTAAACTAGGCTAATAGATCCTACTAATACTTTAAACTAGTATCTAACCGTCAATCTCAATATCCTACCAATACCTTACCCTTAGACTGTAGGTAATCCATATTACATTGTCAATACCTTAGACATTATCTTAGCCTACTAATTTACCCTCTAAGATTCTGATTTGTATCTTAGGATACACACTCATCTACATCCTAAGACACTAACGTAGATACTAGATAGTAGAACGATACCAACCTATATCTTATCCCAAGATACCATATACCTTAGCCATATTGATATCCTAATACCAATACCTTAGTTGAAAACCCAATACCTTAGTCTAGGTATAAATACCTTAACTACCAAGATATCAATCTTAGATATCTAATATCTATCCTAAGCTACTAGCTAACCAATAACTTAGATATCTAACCTTAGTTACCAAGGTAAACCCAATACCTTACCTTGTAATAAGGTAAACCTATTACCTTGGTTGGAAACTAATATCTTAACCTCTAATACTAATACTTTAAATATCTAGCCTCTAACCATCCACCCTAAAATATTAGATAGACAACACCTTAGTATCTAATACCTTAGTATCTAATACCTTAGTATAAAGTAAATGTCACGACCCGCACCCTGTATAGGGGCACGAGAAGTGGGTACGTCCAGCCTACGCCGCAGTGTCGGCGGTAGAACGCTGTCCTAGGTTGCTAACTAATCTCATGCAGTGTATATAATGTACTTGCCAAGATCTCAACTCCGAGAGGAAGACAAGTAAAAGATATGATATACTCAATCACAATCTAAGCACGATAAGATAACACAGAAATCTAGATACCAACTAACAACAACAGAAATTTAAACTACTAAAATAATAACAACATGATCTCAAACAAAACTCTAATACAACTCAATATCTCAAGTTTAATACAACAAGCTCAAAACATGAAAGCTAAGTAAGTCTACTAGCTAATCTCCTGAATCACTCCTGAGAGTCGGAACCAAAGGTAGCTAATCCCTCGCCAGGTCCATGGTAAGAAGGGCATGTGTCGTCAGGGGTATCATCTGTAATATTTTCAACAGGTCCAATCAGGACAGGAACGAGCACATCTCATCTAGAAATCCCAAGTAAATGACAAAGACTATAAAGCAGTTTTTAGACAGTTATACAGATGAGCATGGCAGTTTTATACAGGTAAAGATGTAGAGAAACAGTGAGGGTACAAGGAAAGTAAAGTAACTAACAAGAGAAGAAATCATGGCAAAGAAGACTGTAGTAAACTAGCTGAACTAGAATAACATGGTATAAGTCCAGACAGTATAAAAGGTAATCCCAGTGTGAGTCTAGTCCATATAATCCAATACTAGATGATTCCAGTACAAGATGAGTCCAGTAAAATGAGTCCAGAAGTGATCCATGATTCCAGGGTAAGTCCAGACTATACTCTAACAGTGTGTTTTAAAATACTGAGATCGACATGTAAACGGCTAGGGGTAATCAGGCACATCGCACACTTGGCCAAGTGTGGGATGGCTAGCATTCCAGAATAGTTCCAAGGGAGGTGGTTCCAGATTTTAGGTATGTTCACATGTCTACTCAAGTATTTCCCCGCCCACAAATGAATCCATAATCCAACACTACAACCAGTATGAGTCCAGCCAATGATTCCAGAAATGATTCCAGAAATGGTTCCAGTAGGGTGATGCCAGTAGTGATTCCAGATATAGAGGCCAGACATAAATAAATGAGTGTCGCATGTAATGGATCCAACAATACCAATCGTGTTTGTACAGAGAATCATATATAGCTATCTAGAACTGAAATACAGTAAATGACAAGTAATGAAAGAACTATCAGAGAATGTACTCGCCTGACACTCTGGAAAGAGTAGTGTAATATCAGATGTCTGAACCAGGGTCACAATGTCCTAAAATAGAGTAATACAGTTATGACATGTCCAAAATGAAGGTAAATGAAATCTACAATGCAATCTATATGAATTCTAAACCAATCTAGGCCAAAGTCAAACTTGGTCAACTCTACAGTCAAACTAAGTCAATTAAGTCATACTAGGTCACAGGAAATCAAACTAAATCAAACAAGGTCAAACTTAGACCAACTAAGGTATTGGTCAAACAAAGACTAGTTAGTCAGGTAATTAAGCCAGGGGTCAACTATTTAAGTCAAACTCTATAAGGTTACTTAACTAACTATAAGCTAACCTGTCTTAGGATACCTAAGATACCTTCTACAAGGCTAAAGTATAACCAATCTCCTATACTAGGACATCACACATGAATACATATAGTACAATACCATCTTAACCCTATAATCAAGCTAATCTCATACTCTAATCCAAATCAAGACTCAATTCTGAGTATCCTACTTAACCCCATACATATCTTCACTCTACATAGGGCTATCTATATAACCAAGTCATAAATAATACCCTTATATAGGTCAAAGTCTAAACCAACTAGTCAATAGTCTAGGGTTTAGTCAAACTTAGGTCACCAAGTCATTTAGAGTCCATCCAAGTCAATTCTAGGTCAATTAGGTCATGGTTTGACCAATAGTTGACTTTAGTCAACCTTGGTCAACAATGGTCAACTCTAAGTCAAAGCTAGGTCAAACAATGTTAAACTAGTTAGGGTTAGTCAAACTAGTCATTCTAGGTTAGTTTAAGTCAAACTAGGTTAAGCTAGGTCAACCTTGACCTAATGTTGACTTTGGTCAACTTTCAGTCAACAAGGCTCAACACACAGGGTTTTGGGCCATTAGGGTTAGCCCCAACCATAGGCTAGTAACCCTGGCCATAGGCCATAGTCTAGGTTTCCATATAAACCTATAACTAATAAGTCACATATACATATATATATCTATATACCCAAAATCCATATATGCAATACATATATAATACAACCCTTATACTTATATTTATAATACACTGTCTATACATAATAAACCTAATACCACTATACATATATATATCATGTATATATATATATACAATACATATATATATATATATATAACTACATATATATTACATATAAAATATAGAGAGAGAGACAAGGGGATGAGAGAGAGAGTGAGACAGAACAGTAGGGGGGGGGTGTCTCAGATTCCTGAGACAGGAAACAAGCCCCCACCAACCTAAATACACACACACACAGCCTATATATACACATATGTGTATATACCCACACAACTATACAAATACCCAACCAAATAACCTCAAATTTCACCCACACACACACATACATATATACTACATATTTATACACTAAAAACACACTAATACATGTATAAAACATATAATAATTAAGTTTGAAATTCACTTTGAAAAACTGGGAAAAATCCCAAATTCTGGAAACTGAGAACAGTGCATAGGTAAATAGGTAAACTCGATTTACACTTACCAAACCGAGCTAAGGCTCGATCCTATTGGTTGGTAATGGTAGCCCCTAGGTTCCTCTAGGTTCCTACTAGCCTGACACATGGCCATGACACGACACGGCGTGTCCACCAACTCCTAAACCCAATCGGGTAAAACACATACACTAACAGACACTACACGTCGTGCACACATGTAGACGAGTCTAGGACACGACACAAAGCGATACACATCTCGTGATCGTGTCAGTAGGTGAGTCTAGGGTTCGTGCACGTGTCCAGCACCCTGCACTGTGTCCACGTGTCGTGTAGAGGGGACACGACATGCGTATCAGAGAGGGAAATATGTGGTTTCAGACCGCGTCGTGCAGTGATGCACGCGTCTCGTGTACGCGACACAGGACACGACACATCTCGTGCTCGTGTCCTGGGGTTCGCCCTAGGTTCCTCTACACATGTGTCACCCTGACACGTGTCCACGACTCGTGTACATGGGACACGAGACCCGTGTCAGAGCCGTTTTCACGGCTGTGCAGTGCAGTGCACGACCCTTGCGGGGACGATTCCGTGTCCGACACGACACGAGGTCATCCCAAACTTTGGGGATGACCTGTCAGTCAGTGCCCCGTGCTCTATGCCAATTTTGGCGTGTCCACGTGGCGTGTAGAGGGAGATAATGGTGTCGGGTAGCAGGGCATGTACAGTGTGTCTGTGCACTGTGAAAATCGTGGGTTCGTGTCCAATTTGGACACGGACACTACCCTAAAATGAGGTCAGTGAATTAGGGTTAGGGTTAGCAAGGTCTAGGCTAGGTTTTTGTTCAAAAAGTTTTGCAAAAACAGAACATTAATTCCTAAGTGGCATTTCACCAAACACCCTAATTAAAACCTAGATACGTGTCCGATACGGACACCAAACCATATCAAAATCCTACCAAACTTGACCTACATGACCATGGTATCCTAATGCATGCAACCATGAAGAGAAATCACTATTTTAGTAGGGTTTAGGGCACTTTACCTATTTGGCCAAAATCAATGTAAACCACTTCAAGGGGGGGGTTTCTTCTTCACCTTGGGGTGTCCAAATCCTTGTGCAACCTTGCTACTAAGCCTCCCTTAGCATCCTCAAGTGTAGGGGGTTCCAATGGAACAAGTTTGGTCCAATTTGGAGCTAAAATGACTAAGTTATGAAGTGGTGAAGGTAGAGGAAAAACTAGGTATTGAAAATGAAGGTTTGTGAAGGTGGGGGTGTACATATAGGGGGGGGGCATGTCATGGCAGCCAAGGGGGTCTCCTTGGCCGACCAAGCAAGGGGGGGGGGTGTCCTATGGCCTTGCTTAAGGGAGAAGGCAAGGACTTTAAGGGTAAAGGTTTGATATTTTACTAAAATCAAGGTAAATATCTAAATGAGATATTTTCTAATGGAAATATCTAGATATTCTATAGGCTTAACATTACTTTAGTTAAACCCTCTAACTTAGTCTCTAGGTCATGACTAACATCTAGATTAAGGCTAAACTAGGTTAGTAACTAACATGACACTATTCACCTAATAAATCACATTAATTCTAAAAAAATTCTAGAAAATTACCAAAATACCCTTTTGATCAAAAAGGGATAATTTGACATCCTAATCACATGGTTAAGCTCATATGGTCATGGTTAGTCTCTAGGTCACATAATCTATAGGGTTACACTATAGTTACACTAGTCAAAATCACAAAGTCATAAGTCATGACTTAGGAATTGGTTTAACTTAACTAAAATCACCAAAAAATCATACCATGACTAAAATACCACTAATAAATAATAAAAATAATAAATTTTCAAAAATACCCCAATTTCAGAAAACTGGGTGTTACAAGTCTACCCACCTTAGAAGAATTTCGTCCTCGAAATTAAGATGGTCGTACTCCTCCTAGGTCACACCCCCAGTCAATCAAGGTCAAAAGATAACATGCAATCATAGACCTACTGGTCATGATTCTACAGTCTCAAAAGGGGTAACTATGCTATCTAGCATATCACAAGCATATCCTGACAGGTACTAATGGAATCACACAACAAGATGGGAATGGATTTGAAAGAACAGAACCTGCAAGTGGCTCCATCCATGTAGAATAATATATGAAAGCGAACCAAAGTGCAATAGGTTGATCAGACCATCATGCACCGGCCCTGATTAGACAATATGTTAGTGGGTACTAGCCCCCAATAAAATATGTCGTGATCAAGCTCGATAAAATATAAGCTTGCAAAACTAAGGCTAAATTAGCAGTAAAGAAGGTCAAAATATAAGGGAGGTAATGATGAATAAGGTTAAATAGTCCAAGATCCCTTAAACATCAAGGAGTGAGGGTGAATTAAAACAAGAGGAAAAGGGTTTTCAATATCGAAGTTCAAAATAAGATTCTCAAGGGTCGTCCCGGAATCTCTCATGAAATCCTAACAGTGATTGAGTATACTCTCATCCTAATACATTAATTCCTATATTCTATCGCAGGCTCGTAGCAGTACAACTAAGTCGTCGTACTACTACGAAATCGCACAAATGCGACTCTCGACCTGCATGGGCCACCACTAAAAACGTGTCACGACCCGCACCCTGTATAGGGGCACGAGAAGTGGGTACGTCCAGCCTACGCCGCAGTGTCGGCGGTAGAACGCTGTCCTAGGTTGCTAACTAATCTCATGCAGTGTATATAATGTACTTGCCAAGATCTCAACTCCGAGAGGAAGACAAGTAAAAGATATGATATACTCAATCACAATCTAAGCACGATAAGATAACACAGAAATCTAGATACCAACTAACAACAACAGAAATTTAAACTACTAAAATAATAACAACATGATCTCAAACAAAACTCTAATACAACTCAATATCTCAAGTTTAATACAACAAGCTCAAAACATGAAAGCTAAGTAAGTCTACTAGCTAATCTCCTGAATCACTCCTGAGAGTCGGAACCAAAGGTAGCTAATCCCTCGCCAGGTCCATGGTAAGAAGGGCATGTGTCGTCAGGGGTATCATCTGTAATATTTTCAACAGGTCCAATCAGGACAGGAACGAGCACATCTCATCTAGAAATCCCAAGTAAATGACAAAGACTATAAAGCAGTTTTTAGACAGTTATACAGATGAGCATGGCAGTTTTATACAGGTAAAGATGTAGAGAAACAGTGAGGGTACAAGGAAAGTAAAGTAACTAACAAGAGAAGAAATCATGGCAAAGAAGACTGTAGTAAACTAGCTGAACTAGAATAACATGGTATAAGTCCAGACAGTATAAAAGGTAATCCCAGTGTGAGTCTAGTCCATATAATCCAATACTAGATGATTCCAGTACAAGATGAGTCCAGTAAAATGAGTCCAGAAGTGATCCATGATTCCAGGGTAAGTCCAGACTATACTCTAACAGTGTGTTTTAAAATACTGAGATCGACATGTAAACGGCTAGGGGTAATCAGGCACATCGCACACTTGGCCAAGTGTGGGATGGCTAGCATTCCAGAATAGTTCCAAGGGAGGTGGTTCCAGATTTTAGGTATGTTCACATGTCTACTCAAGTATTTCCCCGCCCACAAATGAATCCATAATCCAACACTACAACCAGTATGAGTCCAGCCAATGATTCCAGAAATGATTCCAGAAATGGTTCCAGTAGGGTGATGCCAGTAGTGATTCCAGATATAGAGGCCAGACATAAATAAATGAGTGTCGCATGTAATGGATCCAACAATACCAATCGTGTTTGTACAGAGAATCATATATAGCTATCTAGAACTGAAATACAGTAAATGACAAGTAATGAAAGAACTATCAGAGAATGTACTCGCCTGACACTCTGGAAAGAGTAGTGTAATATCAGATGTCTGAACCAGGGTCACAATGTCCTAAAATAGAGTAATACAGTTATGACATGTCCAAAATGAAGGTAAATGAAATCTACAATGCAATCTATATGAATTCTAAACCAATCTAGGCCAAAGTCAAACTTGGTCAACTCTACAGTCAAACTAAGTCAATTAAGTCATACTAGGTCACAGGAAATCAAACTAAATCAAACAAGGTCAAACTTAGACCAACTAAGGTATTGGTCAAACAAAGACTAGTTAGTCAGGTAATTAAGCCAGGGGTCAACTATTTAAGTCAAACTCTATAAGGTTACTTAACTAACTATAAGCTAACCTGTCTTAGGATACCTAAGATACCTTCTACAAGGCTAAAGTATAACCAATCTCCTATACTAGGACATCACACATGAATACATATAGTACAATACCATCTTAACCCTATAATCAAGCTAATCTCATACTCTAATCCAAATCAAGACTCAATTCTGAGTATCCTACTTAACCCCATACATATCTTCACTCTACATAGGGCTATCTATATAACCAAGTCATAAATAATACCCTTATATAGGTCAAAGTCTAAACCAACTAGTCAATAGTCTAGGGTTTAGTCAAACTTAGGTCACCAAGTCATTTAGAGTCCATCCAAGTCAATTCTAGGTCAATTAGGTCATGGTTTGACCAATAGTTGACTTTAGTCAACCTTGGTCAACAATGGTCAACTCTAAGTCAAAGCTAGGTCAAACAATGTTAAACTAGTTAGGGTTAGTCAAACTAGTCATTCTAGGTTAGTTTAAGTCAAACTAGGTTAAGCTAGGTCAACCTTGACCTAATGTTGACTTTGGTCAACTTTCAGTCAACAAGGCTCAACACACAGGGTTTTGGGCCATTAGGGTTAGCCCCAACCATAGGCTAGTAACCCTGGCCATAGGCCATAGTCTAGGTTTCCATATAAACCTATAACTAATAAGTCACATATACATATATATATCTATATACCCAAAATCCATATATGCAATACATATATAATACAACCCTTATACTTATATTTATAATACACTGTCTATACATAATAAACCTAATACCACTATACATATATATATCATGTATATATATATATACAATACATATATATATATATATATAACTACATATATATTACATATAAAATATAGAGAGAGAGACAAGGGGATGAGAGAGAGAGTGAGACAGAACAGTAGGGGGGGGGGTGTCTCAGATTCCTGAGACAGGAAACAAGCCCCCACCAACCTAAATACACACACACACAGCCTATATATACACATATGTGTATATACCCACACAACTATACAAATACCCAACCAAATAACCTCAAATTTCACCCACACACACACATACATATATACTACATATTTATACACTAAAAACACACTAATACATGTATAAAACATATAATAATTAAGTTTGAAATTCACTTTGAAAAACTGGGAAAAATCCCAAATTCTGGAAACTGAGAACAGTGCATAGGTAAATAGGTAAACTCGATTTACACTTACCAAACCGAGCTAAGGCTCGATCCTATTGGTTGGTAATGGTAGCCCCTAGGTTCCTCTAGGTTCCTACTAGCCTGACACATGGCCATGACACGACACGGCGTGTCCACCAACTCCTAAACCCAATCGGGTAAAACACATACACTAACAGACACTACACGTCGTGCACACATGTAGACGAGTCTAGGACACGACACAAAGCGATACACATCTCGTGATCGTGTCAGTAGGTGAGTCTAGGGTTCGTGCACGTGTCCAGCACCCTGCACTGTGTCCACGTGTCGTGTAGAGGGGACACGACATGCGTATCAGAGAGGGAAATATGTGGTTTCAGACCGCGTCGTGCAGTGATGCACGCGTCTCGTGTACGCGACACAGGACACGACACATCTCGTGCTCGTGTCCTGGGGTTCGCCCTAGGTTCCTCTACACATGTGTCACCCTGACACGTGTCCACGACTCGTGTACATGGGACACGAGACCCGTGTCAGAGCCGTTTTCACGGCTGTGCAGTGCAGTGCACGACCCTTGCGGGGACGATTCCGTGTCCGACACGACACGAGGTCATCCCAAACTTTGGGGATGACCTGTCAGTCAGTGCCCCGTGCTCTATGCCAATTTTGGCGTGTCCACGTGGCGTGTAGAGGGAGATAATGGTGTCGGGTAGCAGGGCATGTACAGTGTGTCTGTGCACTGTGAAAATCGTGGGTTCGTGTCCAATTTGGACACGGACACTACCCTAAAATGAGGTCAGTGAATTAGGGTTAGGGTTAGCAAGGTCTAGGCTAGGTTTTTGTTCAAAAAGTTTTGCAAAAACAGAACATTAATTCCTAAGTGGCATTTCACCAAACACCCTAATTAAAACCTAGATACGTGTCCGATACGGACACCAAACCATATCAAAATCCTACCAAACTTGACCTACATGACCATGGTATCCTAATGCATGCAACCATGAAGAGAAATCACTATTTTAGTAGGGTTTAGGGCACTTTACCTATTTGGCCAAAATCAATGTAAACCACTTCAAGGGGGGGGTTTCTTCTTCACCTTGGGGTGTCCAAATCCTTGTGCAACCTTGCTACTAAGCCTCCCTTAGCATCCTCAAGTGTAGGGGGTTCCAATGGAACAAGTTTGGTCCAATTTGGAGCTAAAATGACTAAGTTATGAAGTGGTGAAGGTAGAGGAAAAACTAGGTATTGAAAATGAAGGTTTGTGAAGGTGGGGGTGTACATATAGGGGGGGGGCATGTCATGGCAGCCAAGGGGGTCTCCTTGGCCGACCAAGCAAGGGGGGGGGGGTGTCCTATGGCCTTGCTTAAGGGAGAAGGCAAGGACTTTAAGGGTAAAGGTTTGATATTTTACTAAAATCAAGGTAAATATCTAAATGAGATATTTTCTAATGGAAATATCTAGATATTCTATAGGCTTAACATTACTTTAGTTAAACCCTCTAACTTAGTCTCTAGGTCATGACTAACATCTAGATTAAGGCTAAACTAGGTTAGTAACTAACATGACACTATTCACCTAATAAATCACATTAATTCTAAAAAAATTCTAGAAAATTACCAAAATACCCTTTTGATCAAAAAGGGATAATTTGACATCCTAATCACATGGTTAAGCTCATATGGTCATGGTTAGTCTCTAGGTCACATAATCTATAGGGTTACACTATAGTTACACTAGTCAAAATCACAAAGTCATAAGTCATGACTTAGGAATTGGTTTAACTTAACTAAAATCACCAAAAAATCATACCATGACTAAAATACCACTAATAAATAATAAAAATAATAAATTTTCAAAAATACCCCAATTTCAGAAAACTGGGTGTTACAGTAAACCCCCTCTACCTTGTAGGTAAGTCCTCTTTACCTTATAGGTAAATACATTACCTTAAGATAATAGACAAATACCCAAAATATCCTAAGATATCACTATGGTATCTCAAGAAATCACTCTATATCCTAACTTATATCTCTAATACAAGATACTAACCAACTCTAACATATAACTTCTAACCATCTATTCTAACTTAGAAACCTAGCACAACTAACATCCACCAACTAATATCTAACCATAACATATATGTATATATATCTATCTCTAACTCTAACCAACTAACATATGTCATCTCTAACTAACAATAACATAGGCTAACACAACTAACTATCTAACTTATACAAGATATCACTATCTAACTTCTAAGATACCTCTAACCTCTACATAGATTCTAATATAACCACTAACATACTAATATATCCATACATACAACATCTAAATCCCTCTCCACTCCTGAAATAACCAACACACAAACATATATACCAAATCCACCCCCTCTCTTCTAACACACCCACACACATCTATATACAAACACGCTACCACTCAACCAAAACACAAATCACTCAACAAACCACACTAGCCTCAAGTAATAGGATGGCATGATCCTCCCAACTCTCTTACCTTCACAACATACACACACTACACTACCATCTATACAACATCAAACACACACTAGCATATATCCTCTATCAATCTTACTTCTCTCTACTAACCACACACATCATTATCTCATTCAGACACACACACTATACTAACATATATTACCTAACAATAATATATATATATACTATATCATATATATTCTTGACAACCTATGATACATACATTCACATGATATCCATACTTCATAGGCTCATAGGATACACAAAATGCCTATGTCGTATAGTCACTCTTCTACTTAAAATCAATAATGTACCAATTGGGCCCTCACTAAATTCTAGGATTAAATTATTTTATAGCCCTTCGTGTTATCTTTCCGAAACTTCAAACAGATCGCATTTTCGTGTCCGGAAGCTCCCGGAATCGCGAAAACACCGAAACGCGTTCGTCTTTCGTACAACTGGCACTCAAATAATTTTACATAAAGTTCTATAACGATTTTGGCTTATTAAAATATATATTTAGAAAGCTAACTTCGATACGGTTCTTTTAAAAAATGGGAGATTAATCGAAGTCTTGAGCTAGGAGTTATGGCATTTCTAAGTTGCTCTGGCTACTAAAAATGTGGATAAAAATTATGACGAATTTGGGTTGTTTTTGACAAAAAAAACACATGTAGGCCAAGATACTTGGATACCAACATAGCTATCCAAATAAAACTCATTCTAACCATCCTAAAACTGAAATTAAACCACAAAATAGCCTATTTGCATAAACACAAACACATAGGGTGTCCTATATTGGAAACTCCACGAGTAGGGCACCAAACCTATTCAAACTTCCTAAAGAGGACTCTAAAGAGCCTCAAATTAAAATCTAATGGTTATACATGCATGGGGGTGGATACTATAGATTCAAATCTAACTAAAATGCAAGGAAAATTGAAATAGAGAGATAGTTATACCTATTGGAAGTGGGATCCCAATCATACACTCAAAGGACACGGTTCCGACACGAAAGCTCGTCCAAAATGGACATCCTTCCTTGCTCCTTGCTCCCAATCCTTGCTAGCACCTCCTTGGTTGAATGAGAAAAAATGATGGAAGAATGGAAGAAGAATGGAGGGATTTGGAGATCAAAATCAAGAGAGAAGCTCTCAAGTTTGGGAAAGAACAAATTTGGGAAAAAAAGAGAGGCAAGTATGAAATTAAAGAGATGGACACCTCTCCCCTATAGGTGGCTGGCCATACATGCCCTAATGGGCCTATATGAAATGTCCAAGATGCCCCAACAAGTCTCCTTTGGGTCAACTTAAGTCATGACAAGTTTTGTGGTCAAAAAGGTCAAGTTTAAGTCTCTAATTTAACCATTCTAAGCAAGTGGGATTAGTCTAAACTTACTAACTTAATTAGTAGAGTTTGTAGGCCATGACTAACTAATCATGGGGTCCCGTCTAGAGTCTAAGCTACCCGGGTCACTAACACAAGTCGAAACGAAACGAAACTCAAACCCGACTAAACAAATCCCGTAAAATCAATATTAAAATATAAAAATTCCCAAAATATTAAAATATGAAAAATGACCAAAATCACAATACATTAATTTAAATATTATTAAAATAATCTAAAATTCACTAATTAATCAAAATTTTAAATAATTCAAAAGTCACAAAATGACCAAAATATCCTTAGCCTAAAAAGTAGTAATTAGCTAATCTAATCACATGGGTTAGGCCTCCATGGTCATGGTTAGTCTCTAGGCTAAGCAGCTCTAAGGTTACACTAGCCAAAGAAAAAAATTACAAAATACTAATTTAATAATATTAAAATAATTAAAAGAGGAGGAATCAATGAAAATCTTTAGGAGGAATCAATGAAAGGGCATCAATTCAAATCCTGGATCTTCGAATTGAGAGAGCTATTGAGAAAGACCAAGAATTCTCTCTATTTCTTAGATTCATAGATCAAATTTGATTTAGTGGGACCTTTCACTCATATTTTTTTCCCCCAAGAATGTTTTATGAAACTCTTTGACCCCCGAATTTGGAGTATCCTACTTTCACGTTTTTTACATGATTCAACAAGCAATCGATATTTTACGATCAAAGGTGTAGTACTACTTGTAGTAGCGGTCCTTATATCTCGTATTAACAATCGAAAGATGGTCGAAAGAAAAAAAATCTCTATTTGATGGGGCTTCTTCCTATACCTATGAATTCTATTGGACCCAGAAATGAGACATTGGAAGAATCTTTTTGGTCTTCCAATATCAATAGGTTGATTGTTTCGCTCCTGTATCTTCCAAAAGGGAAAAAGATTTCTGAGAGTTGTTTCATGGATCCGTAAGAGAGTACTTGGGTTCTCCTAATAAAAAAATGTATCATGCCTGAATCTAACCATGGTTCGCGGTGGTGGAGGAACCGGATCGAAAAAAATAGGAATTCTAGTTGTAAGATATCTAATAAAACCGTAGCTGGAATTGAGATCTCATTCAAAAAAAAAGATAGCAAGACTCAGATTGGAGAAGAATATGGTCCATAGGTTCCCTTTATTGGAACGATTTTTTGCTTCTTATAGTACTATTTTCTCCGCTTAATGGATAACTATTTGCTACCAATGGAGAATTTCTTCTCATCTCAAATGGAGGTGATTGGATTTACACTAATGGAAACCCTAAATTCTATTGAATAACATATAGTTATGCATAAACAAAGAACAAAAAAGAAGAAAATAATTTTGTAGCCTTTTATTTCGAACGCGAGGAAGATAATCAAAAAAGAAAGAACTCATATTCTTTCTTTTATCACTTAGGAGCCGAGCGAGATGAAAGTCTCATGCACGGTTTTGAATGAGAGAAAGAAGTGAGGAATCCTCTTTTCGACTCTGACACTCCCACTCCAGTCGTTTTACCAATAAATTAATAACATGATTTAAACCTATTATTAAATAATCAATTTTACAAAAGTTCAAAATTACCCTTATTTTAGAAAAGTGGTAGTTACAAATCTACCATCCTTAGAAAATTTTGTCCTCGAAATTAAGATGGTCGTACTCCTTCTAGGTAAAACCTCCAACAATCAAGGTCAAGAAAAATATATCTAAAACATGCGAATTGTGGTCCTACTGGTCATGATATCACGATCTTGATTAGGGTCAATATACTATCTATCACGGCACAAAATATCCTGACAGGTACTAATGGAATCACACAATAAGATGGAAAGAAGAACAAGAAAGGCAGACCAGCTAACCCGTCACCCGTAGCGTCGGTCTACTCGACTGTCAACGCAAAAGCCCTGCCCCTCTGGGGTATATCCCTCTGATGGTGCGTGACACGGTGCTACGCTACAGGTGGCCTAGCTCCCTCTATCTAATCCATGATACTCAAGTAACTCCACACTGATGTTCCATTCCATCATACTAGGGCACCATCTATATGGTATCTATTCTAAAATATGATAATCATACCCGTCTATCCAGAACCGTGTTCCTAGAATCCTCGTTACGCAGTAAGTACAACAACGATAATCTATAGAGTCCACAACTAAGTTACATACCTCTAGAATCATGGTATTTAAAATATTTGTATTGTCGCTAGCTTGGCTGCAAAAATTTTAAATTCCTACACCCGAGAAATACATCCAAAATCAAACTCTATTTCATCGTAAAACCAGCTAATATGGCTGTAGAAGACTCTAGATTCCATGACTGAGGCAACCTAGCCCATAATCTTATCTTGGTAGAAAATCAAGTCAATAATGAATACCAAGAAACAAATTCAACGATGAACAAAGAAGTAGACAGAAACTATCGGAATCGAATTTTGAGATAGTTTATAATGAGATTCTCAAGGGTCATCCTAGAAATCTTCTAAAGTAGTCCTAACTGTGATTGAGTAACTCTCTATACTACCTAATCATATATCCTAACAGTAGGCTCGTAGTAGCACTCTAAGTCGAGCACCACTACGAAATCGTACTAGTTGCGACTCTGACCTACATGGGCCACCACAAAAATGTGTCACGATCCGCACCCTATTTAGGGGCACGAAAACGTGGGTACGTCCAGCCTACGCCGTAGTATCGACGGTAGAATGCTGTATAGGTCCTCTATAACATCTAACATCTAACAACAAGATATATAAACCTGTCATCTCCGCACGGAGGTATAATATAATATCTCAACTCTATATCTCAATCACAAGTCTAGGAAAGATAGAGCACGATATAAAATCAGATAAAAAAAGAAACTGAATATAAATATAGTTATCACACCACATAAAATAGATGTCCAACATAAATAAATACAAGTCCTGAATATAAATAAGTCTCAACTCTAATAATCAGAATAATCCGATACAAACTGAAAGCTATAAAGTACTAAGCTATAACTAAGCACACTCTACTGGACTAGATCCTCCTCTGGCTCCTGTGTGCCCCCCTCGTAGGCCTCATAGAAAGTGGGGACAATCATCTATATCATCTGTAATATTTTGTCAACATATCCAGTCGGGATTGGAGCGAGCACATCACCTCTAATAGTTTAAAATAATTGACAAGTGTAATGCCTGTGTTCGTATTACGTATTCTTGGAATACGTGTACGTATTTATTCTTATATTGTATGATTCCTTGTTTAGTTTTCTTCATGGCTTGGCTTGGTTTATTCGTGGCCCGGGTTGGCTTGGTTTGGTTGGGATTATTTTGGTTCATCATGGACCATGGATAAACCCCCTACCTACCACCACCATTTGTATTTATTAGCCCTCTTCATTCTCCCTCTTCAATATTCATCTTCTTCTTCCTCATTTACTCCCTTCACCTACCAAAGAGAGAAGAGAGAGGTCTAGGCAAGTGCAACTTGCTTCCACAAGAGAACTCCTTTTGATGGCTTCATTAGCTTCTTCTCATGATTCTAAACAATATTAGAACTTGTCATTTTCCATTTTGGGGCTTTAATTCTTGTAGATCTAGAGTCTTACTATTTTCAGATTTTTGGTGTTTTGATCTATCAAGCTTCTTTGTTTTCAAGTTTTGATGGTTCTATATTGTAGAGAATTTCATTCTACCCAATTTTGACCTTTGGAAAGTTGGATTCGGACTTGTTTTGACCAAGATATGGACAATTGAAGCTTAGATTCAACTTTAGAGTTCTTGCTGTTCTTGCTATTTGGAGAAGACAGTGAGCAGTGCGTGAGCTTTTTAGCTTGCGTCACTGAGCTGTGCGCGCTCTTTAGCGCAGCGCAGTCCCCATACGCTGTCTTTTGGGAGCGTATGACTCGCATACGCTTGCTTGCTTGACAAGGAGTCGTATGGAGTGCATACGCTGCCTTTTGGGAGCGTATGACTCGCATACGCTCGCTTGCTTGACAAGGAGTCGTATGGAGTGCATACGCTGCCTTTTGGGAGCGTATGACTCGCATACGCTTGCTTGCTTGACAAGGAGTCGTATGGAGTGCATACGCTGCCTTTTGGGAGCGTATGACTCGCATACGCTCGCTTGCTTGACGAGGAGTCGTATGGAGTACATACGCTGCCTTCTGTGAGCGTATGACTTGTATATGCTTGACCTGAGCGTGGCTTGACCTGAGCATAGGTTGGCCTGAGCGTAGCCTGACCCGAGCGTGTGACTTTGCACTGAGCGTAGCTTGATAATCCTGAATTTACTTGATATGTTTGGAATTGATAACTGAGCCTCACACGATAGTGACCCGTAGTGGTGCACTCCTGACATGAGTAACCTGGCATGACCTGATAGTGGACCCTCGTGGCGCACTCCTGACTAGTACACTTGACCTGATAACCTGACATGTTATATCTTGATAAGCTGTTGCGACGGCTACTTGACATGACATGACCTGTATAATAACCTGGACACCGTGGGCGATTGTACTTGTATAAATAATCCAGTCCTGTCTTGCATCATGTCTAGGAGGGGACTCCTGAGTACCACGGTCAGGAGTACCTATTGAAATAAACTAAGGGCTAATAAATAGATTAATACATTAGTCATGAAGATATTTCCCAGCTACAGGCAATCCCGTTACCTGGGCACGCCTTGGGATCTGTAGCCTGCCGTCGAGTAGGGCACATTTCCAGCATACTGTCATGTGTTGCACCCTTCAAGCTACCTAAGGGTACATTCGTTTCCTGGACGATGTACCCACCTGAATACAACACTAATCTTTTAACCCGGGGAACCTGGATGGTCTGTAGGGCTTGTGGCTGTGGAATAATCTCACTGTATCTTGTTAGTAATTAGGCTTGTGACAACCCTAGTTAGTTAAAGTATCAAGCCGTACTTCTTGCTTGGCCGTGAAGTGATTGGATGGAGTCTAACCAGTCTAGTCCTGCCCTGATCCTGTTCCAGATCATTGAACGACCAGAATGCTTGTATTTATTTTACCGATAAATGGTGAGAATTCTAAGCTCTGTTCAGACGAAGGGATACAACCCCGGTCCTTGTTTGGTTTACGGGTTGTAACCTGGTTATCTGAATAGTTCCATGGTTATCTCGTCGTATATCATCCTGGTGTATTTTCTTTATTTCCAGTTCTTACTTTATTTATATCTTGTGCTGATTGCTGGTTTTAGTTCTTAAGTGAAGCCTCCTTTGTGGCACTTGCTCTTTCTGGGGTCTAACCCAGCTGGTTTTGTGTGGCCAGATTTCGGAGCAGCTCCAGAGGATCTACCGACCTTCCTGCCAGATGGTGAACACTAGAAGGAATCCTGGCAACGAGTGGGTTATTTTTGGCTCTCCCACTCTATTGTAAAAATATTCTTTTGAGGCGTTTAGCCGACGAGCACCTGTTTAGCTCGATTGCACTTACTTACTGTCTGCCTACGGGCTGTAGCATGATTAACAGATCCTAGGGTTGATCATGTATGCTAAACTCTTGCTAGTCCTAACATTTTGTAACGACTAGCTTCATGATCAGCTGAATATGTAATGTTTGGGACGCCTTACTATTGTATATTTAATGATCATACATCTTGTAACTTTACTTACTTGCTTGTGATTGAGACAATAGGTTGTTCATGACCTTAAGAGACTGCTGGCTTGTAGATAAACCCTCATGTATCTAGACAGCCGTGACCGTATAGCGAGATGGATTCCATTTCATATACGTAGCTGGCTATGTCTGCCCCCGCTCTCCAGTATTCTGGTTCTGGGGCGTGACAACAAGCGCTATGAGTATGAAATAATAATGAAATTATTGATGATCAAGTTATAGAGGTAATGTATAACGAAAAGACAAGTGTACAAGATCATATGAGAACAGTCAAATATATAAAAATGAGTAAACCTGTCATGCAAGATATGTTGTAGACAACTTAGACAACTGTGTTAAGACCAGTGATTTGAAATACCAAGTTTGACATGTGAGCGGGAAAAAGGGGATATCCGGCAACCATACACGTACGTGTGTGGCCGCTATTATTCACGTAAGACCAATGGGATAGAATGGGTATGTTCACATGTCTCCTAGGTATTCCTCCGCCCGACTAGTACACATGGAATCCAGGTTCTTCGACACGCATTTTATTAGTCACGATAGATGCATTAGTCATGATTATATTATTCAAGATAGGCATGAAACCACGTATCTCCAGTCAAGGAATCCTTAAAATACCAATCCATGAGTCCATCATATCAGAATCAAGATAGAACACTAGTATAACATGCATCACAGGATATATCAACATAATGAAACTATAAGAGAATGTACTCGCCTGCGGTCCTGAGCTGTCAGTGAGAATAGATGCTCAGAGTGATGTCACAGACCTAAAGATGAGATATCATGAGTTAATTAGGGTTTAACAGTGTATGACATGATTTCTAGTCTATGCTATGCAAATCTAGGTTAAACACAGTCAAACTAAGTCACACCAAGTCAACTAAGTCAAACTAAATCAAACTAAGTCATACTAGGTCTAACAAAGTCAAAATATATAAAACTAGGTCATGCTAAGTCAATCTAAGTAAATCTAAGTCATACTAGGTCAAAGGTTGACCTACAGTTGACTTTTGGTCAACAGGCCATGTTTGGTCAACTTCTAATCCAATCTAGGTCAAACTGGCTAATGGTTGACTCACAGTTGACTTTGGTCAACTGGTCAACTCTGGTCAACTCCTAGTCCAATCTAGGTCCAGTGATGAATTGCAGTTGACTTTGAGTCAAAACAATCAACTTTAGTCAAACAGGGAAAAATCTAAGTCAAGTAGCATATTCCTAAACTTTACCTACCATGATAACCCAATACCTTAGATACTAGGTAATACCCTTACCTTAGTAATATATTACCTTAGGTTAGTAGATAACTCACTAACCTAGGCTAATAGATCCTACTAATATTTTAAACTAGTATCTAACCGTCTATTTCAATATCCTACCAATACCTTACCCTTAGACTTTAGGTAATCCCCATTACCTTGTCAATACCTTAGACATTACCTTAGCCTACTAATTTACCCTCTAAGATACTGATTTGTATCTTAGGATATACACTCATCTACATCCTATGACACTAACGTAGATACTAGATAGTAGTAAGATACCAACCTATATCTTACCCCAAGATACCATATACCTTAGCCCTATTGATATCCTAATACCAATACCTTAGTTGAAAACCCAATACCTTAGTCTAGGTATAAATACCTTAACTACCAAGATATCAATCTTAGATATCTAATATCTATCCTAAGCTACTAGCTAACCAATAACTTAGATATCTAACCTTAGTTACCTAGGTAAACCCAATACCTTACCTTTTAATAAGGTAAACCCATTATCTTGGTTGGAAACTAATATCTTAACCTTTAATACTAATACTTTAAATATCTAGCCTCTAACCATCCACCCTAAAATATTAAATAGACAATTCTTAGTATCTAATACCTTAGTATAAAGTAAACCCCCTATACTTTGTAAGTAAGTCCTCTTTACCTTATAGGTAAATACATATTACCTTAAGGTAATAGGCAAATACCCAAAATATTTTAAGATACCACTATGGTATCTCAAGGTATCACTCTATATCATAACTTATATCTCTAATACAAGATACTAACCAACTCTAACATATAACTTCTAACCATCTATTCTAACTTAGAAACCTAACACAACTAACATCCACTAACTAATATCTAACCATAACATATATGTATATATATCTATCTCTAACTCTAACCAACTAACATATGTCATCTCTAACTAACAATAACATAGGCTAACACAACTAACTATCTAACTTATATAAGATATCACTATCTAACTTCTAAGATACTACTAACCTCTACATAGATTCTAACATAACCACTAACATACTAATATATCCATACATACAACATCTAAATCCCTCTCCACTCCAACACTAACACATACACAAACACATATACCAAATCCACCCCCTCTCTTCTAACACACCCACACACATCTATATACAAACACACTACCACTCAACCAAAACACAAATCACTCAACAAACCACACTAGCCTCAAGTAATAGGATGGCATGATCCTCCCAACTCTCTCACCTTCACAACGCACACACACTACACTACCATATATACAACATCAAACACACACTAGCACATATCCTCTATCAATCTTACTTCTCTCTACTAACCACACACATTATTATCTCATTTAAACACACACACTATACTAACATATATTACCTGACAATAATATATATATATATATATATGTACTATATTATACATATTCTTGACAATCTATGATACCTACATTCACATGATATCCATACTACATAGGCTCATAGGATACACAAAATGCCTATGTCGTATAGTCACTCTTCTACTTAAAATTAATACTGTACCAATTGGGCCTTCACTAAATTATAGGATTAAAGTATGTTGTAGCCCTTCGTGTTAGCTTTCCGAAACTTCAAACGTATCGTATTTTCGTATCCGGAAGCTCCCGGAATCGCAAAAATACCGAAACGCGTTCGTCTTTCCTATAGCTGACACTCAAATAATTTTACAGAAAGTTCTAGAACGATTTTGGCTTATTAAAATGTATATTTGGAAAGCTAACTTCGATACGGTTCTTTTAAAAAAAAGGGAGATTAATTGGAGTCTTGAGCTAGGAGTTATAGCATTTCTGATTTGCTCTGGCTACTAAAAATGTGGATAAAAATTATGACGAATTTGGGTTATTTTGGACAAAAAAATACATGTCGGCCAAGATACTTGGATACCAACATAGCTATCCAAATAAAACTCATTCTAACCATCCTAAAACTGAAATTAAACCACAAAATAGCCTATTTGCATAAACACAAACACATGGGGTGTCCTATATTGGAAACTCTACAAGTAGTACATCAAACCTATTCAAACTTCCTAAAGAGGACTCCAAAGAGCCTGAAATTAAAATCTAATGGTTGTACATGCATGGGGGTGGATCCTATGGATTCAAAACTAACTAAAATGCAAGGGAAATTGAAACAGAGAGTTGGTTATACCTATTGGGAGTGGGATCCCAATGATACACTCAAAGGATACGGTTCCGACACGAAAGCTCCTCCAAAATGGACACCCTTCCTTGTTCCTTGCTCCCAATCCTTGCTAGCACCTCCTCCTTGGTTGAATGAGAAAAAATGATGGAAGATTGGAAGAAGATCATGGAGTGATTTGGAGATCAAAATCAAGAGGGAAGCTCTCAAGTTTGGGAAAGAACAAATTTAGAGAAAAAAGAGGCAAGTGTGAAATGAAAGAGAGGGACACCTCTCCTCCTATATGTGGCTGTCCATACATGCCCTAATGTACCTATGTGAAATGTCCAAGAAGCCCCTATAAGTCTCCTTTGGGTCAACTTAAGTCATGACAAGTTTTGTGGTCAAAAAGGTAAAGTTTAAGTCTCTAATTTAACCATTCTAAGCAAGTGGGATTAGTCTAAACTTACTAACTTAATTAATAGGGTTTGTGTGCCATGACTAACTACTTGGGGTCTCGTCTAGAGTCTAAGCTACCCGGGTCACTAACACAAGTCGGAACGAAACGAAACTCAAACCCGACTAAACAAATCCCGTAAAATCAATATTAAAATATATAAATTCCTAAAATATTAAAATATAAAAAATAACCAAAATCATAATACATCAATTTAAATATTATTAAAATAATCTAAAATTTACCAATTAATCAAAATCCTAAATAATTCAAAAGTCACAAAATAACCAAAATATCCTTAGCCTAAAAAGTAGTAATTAGCTAATCTAATCACATGGGTTAGGCCTCCATGGTCATGGTTAGTCTCTAGGCTAAGCAGCTCTAAGGTTACACTAGCCAAAGAACAAAATCACAAAACACTAATTTAATAATATTAAAATAATTAAAATTTACCAGTAAATCAATAACATGATTTAAACCTATTATTAAATAATCAATTTTTCAAAAGTTTAAAATTATCCTCATTTTAGAAAAGTGGTGGTTACAAGGGAATATGACAGTGCAACAATATACGGTAGAGTTTAAATTATTCAAATTTGCTGGCACATTTATGCTTATCGAGGAGATTCACGTTCGAAGATTCGAAGTAGGTCTGTGGCCCTCTATCTATGCTCACATGTCGGTGCCGGAATACAAGACCATGGGTGAGTCTCTGAATCATGCTCGTCACCTTGAGCGCCAATATCCTCTAATCACTTTCGGCATTGTGCATCACTCCAATTATAAACGCCCTAGCTATGCTGGAGGCAACAATGCTCCAAAGCGTCGAAACAATGGCAGCTATCAAGGATAGAACCCAAGACCTTGTTGCACCAAATGCTACTATACAGGACATCATACCAGCGAATGTCGTACCTTGAACATAGACTGCCACTTTTGTATGAAAAGGGGGCACATCGCTAAAGATTGGTTTGCCCGAAAGTGAAATTAAGATGCCCCACCACAACCAAATCATCATAATCAAGGCCCGACACCTCGAGCTCTCCAACCAGCACAGCAAAATGGCCAAGACCATTGCCCCAATGTCCAAGGACGCGTCTACACCATGACTCGAGATAAGGCGTTTGTCTCAGATATAGTCGTGACAGGTATAGTGCTTTTTAATAATAACTATACACGTGTACTGTTTAATTCTGGTGCCATATATTTTTATTTCGGTAGATTTTGCCGAGGAATACAAATTTCCTATAACCCTGCTAGGCATTAATGTAACGCCCAGTCCCAAAAAATGTAGGACTAGGTATGTAGACATGTCGACCATATAATAAATATACGTAAGCTGTAAATACAGTATAACCATGACAACTAATCTCATCCACAAAATAAAAAATAAAAATTTTATTAATCATTTATGATAGCCATTTGGACAAGCTGTTGGATGGACACAAATTTACTACAAACATGAAACTAGAAAGAAGGAAATAGCAAAATAAAGAATGCAAGCGATGAGCATGATCCAAGAGCATGTCCTCTTTGATAGGAAGAAGATCATGATCTTGGCTGGATCACCTATGAAAATTCAAGAAAATACATACACTTGGAGACATCACCAGGTCTTTAGAGAGAAGTAACAAGATACAAAAAATATGCCATAAAACTGAATATAAACTGCTCAAAAGTACGTCAATCGGATCATAACATGGTCCAATACTCCACCCTTGAATTAGCTTACCACCTCCCAACCAAGCAAGGATAGGATATGGCACCCTAATCTACGATGGAGTATCTTACCATGCCATAAATTCGATATAGTATCCGAACCACAACAAGGTTCAGCATTTTATCATTGAAGTAGTGAACCACACCTACAACCAAACAAGGATAAGGTGTGGCACACTAGTTCACGACAAAATACTGTTCCTAGCTGCGATCAGGTATAAGCACACAAACTAAAAGTACATATACCCAATGGATAAGGTAACCTAACCACTCTAGGTGCAATGCAGTCGAGAATAGTGCATGGTCGCATAACCTCCAGGTCAGTCAGGATAAAATAAACAGTACCTCATTAGCGAGTCTAAATACTATATACCATTCTTCAGTATCAAGCGAGTCTACATCATATAGTCTACCTACCGTTCCTCAGTAGCAAACGAGTCTACGATAGATAGGATGGAGGTCAACGCCCAATTGTATTCTCTCCATCCAATGTACTTAACTCTAATAACTACTAGTCTAATATCATGCAGTCCTATTAGTAGTTATAACCTAATGCTTATTTTATATGTACGGCTGGCCAGTCGATACATAAGTCTGAGATATGTATGCGACTCGTGACTTGTGGCAACCATGTGTCAAGGCAATGAATACAAGTGGTCTCTCACTTCTAGGTCAAATGTGCGTATAGTAAACAAATAAATAAAAATTATGACTAAACAGTTACTTGCGAACAAATACGACTAAGAAGCATAATTTTATATTGTAGCTAGAAAATAAATAATAATAAATAAATACATGCAATATGGTGAGCTAAAGTAAATAGACAGCAATAACAATGTATCTTGTCTGGTAGTGACGCATGGTATGGTACGATGATTATGATGGCACAGAATTGACTTCGGTGTTACAACTACACAAGGTGGCCTCGATGAGGGCACTGAATGTTTCATCGGGTCCATAATAGTCAAATTAGCTAGGGTAGACATAAGAAAGTCCAGTTTTTGCAAAAGAATAGGATATACGATTAGCTATGGTCAAGAAACAAATAATCGATAGAATTTTGGAGGAGAAAATACTTATACTTGCAAACTTCCAAAGCCATCAATTACTAGACCCAAATAGTCAAATTAGTTATGGTAGAGATAAGGAAGTCCAAATTGATTATCACACACTAAAACCATTCAAGTATTCATTCAACCAACCAGTCCAAACCCAAATATGTTATATTTAGCCAAAAGCCATTCAATCAAATTTTTGAAGCCATCAATTACTAGACTTACTTCTCAATATACACAAATTAATTCTTAATCCTCATCAAAATTATGAAACCAACCATCCTTTCATAGCTAACTTGCAACATGTACTAATAAGTCTCAATCGACGCCATGATTCCTTATACAACATCAACAGAGTCATCCTATGGGTAACTAACTTCAAGTTAACTCTTCAGCCAAGTCTCTAAGGCTACTTATCCTATAAACTAACTTAATCATTGCGGTGACACATCTTCCATGGATGGCTACTATGAACCATACTTATTTCCTATCTCTGGGTCAAAATAAATATTGACCAATCTAAAAGACTATCTAATCTAGAAAATAATTCCAATCCAAACAACTGACCACTATCGTTGACCAACTCGCTAACAAGAGAAATATGCATCTAATATTCTAGGGTCATCCAAATATCTTTCTAGTGTGTATTTTGAATTCATCATGTAAATTTTTGAGCAATTCAAATTCAAAATCCTCACATTGTTACTTTCAAAACCCAAAATCATAAGTTTACTCCAATTTATATACTTACATCATTATTTGAGTTCTTGTGCATCCAATCCTTTAATAACAAGGTTGGCTATTCAAAAATAAAAATTCAGTTTGGTTACCTCCAATAGCCCATTTATTTACGACCTTTACTGTCAATTCTTTCCCACATTATACTATATATTCATACAATCAATTTATCGATACAGTGTAGCCGACTCATTAACTAATCAATAAGGTAAAAATATTTTTCTCCAAATTCATTCGACCGAGTCTTGTCTTTGCCAAATTCATTCTGATGAAATCAGGGTCAACTTAGCAATTCACATCAACCATCAACCTTATTTCGTATCACCACATCAAGGTCTCTTAAAAGATTTCCATATTCACTTAATTATATATATATATATATATGTATATATATATATATATATATATATATATATATATATATATATATATATATATATATATATATATATATATATACCGGTCACATAACCAAGCTACAAATCATCTAACATTAACAATTGTACCATCGTAGTGTATATGACAAGAATAATATAACTACTTATAATTGAACAAGTCTAATATGCCAATCAACCTTTATCCATGCAGCTATATTATTCACCGAAAGTCTATCACATCTTGCTGCACCTCAATCTTTTACACATACATGTATATATACAAACTATCGATTTATTTAATTTCAATTTTCATTTGCTAATTCTACCCTTTGAACTAGGCATGTCAATAGCTATTATGTACCAAAGGTCAAGGGAACAACTCTTCACATACTTTGGGTTATTGGCAATTTTTCAAAGAACTATCTATTACACAACCAAATCATGATGTCCAACAAATAATTTCCATCCGATCCATCTAATCATCTTGATCTGTATCATTTCCCAAATAAGTCTCCAAAGTGATAACAAATAATTTGTTCTTAGTTTGCATTCATCCGACTGTCTCAAATCCTACCTCAATGTACAATTCATTTCATTGGCCCCAGTCCCGTTATCTATTTTGTACCTTTTGAATTATTATCTGACATAATATTAAACTGACAATAGTCTCCTTTAGATCGTTTAAACTCAATTTACCAAGGGATACACAAAATCAAGATACCACAGAGCATAACTCCTAACAAAATTCTCGACGGTATCCCATCTCCCATAAATATACTCATCGCTATCACTACGCATAGGTTCCGAAGAAAATATCATTTTTGTAAGGGTCAAAATATATACCACTCAAAAATAAAGTCATTTCCAGCACCATACTTTCTTTTCACATAGATCCCACGTCTATTTTGGACTATCCTTCACATGGTGGTATTGTCGACCACACATATAATTTCAACTTATTTAAACTCTGAAATACAACTAAGCCATGACAGACAAATCAACTTAAGATTTATGTTGATCGTATTTATTAAAATACATTCGCATTTCCTTTCTAACATCCAATGTCATTTCCTATACTGTTTACAACACATATGTTGGATTTTCTATACCCCTGCATTCAAAATATCATTTACATATTAACATACTATTGTATCAAATTATTCGTTATATTTATCGATGTTATTACAAATCAATAAGTAAGCATATGACATCACAAAATATTTAGACTTATTGTATGGAACATCCACTGAAACATCAAGGAGGGTCAAGTGACTTTCAATCATGGAAGCAATTCTTAAAATTTAATTGAATCGAATGAGGATCCAAGAAAATTAACCTGGCTTTGATACCATTATGTCACGCTCCGGTTCTGCAGAACTGAAAAGGTTAACACTATGTGTGATGTCGTACAAGTATAAATTATACTTTTATAAGACATGAATGTGCACAGTTAATATTTGATATGATCAACACAAGTATTTTGCATTATAATAAGCAGAAAAATTGAAGTCACAATAGAATATATAAAAAAATTCTTTTTATTAATAATATATTTACAACAGAATACAAAGGCTTTTAATAGCCAACTGAAAAATTACCAACTTGGCTTATAACTCAATCTTACCGATTCGACTTATACTCATTGAAATAAAAGATTTACAACGTTTCATATATTATTCCCTTTATAACAGAAGCCACATCTATGTAAGAAAAGCTTCACCTTGCACAATAAATTCTTCAATGCCTCAGAACTGCCCAAGCTACTTCCCGCACCTTTAGAACTAACCCACTCACATAAACCAAAACTATAATCATATGATCAAGCATTAATTTAAAATGATCTTTCTATTAAGAACTAGGGTCAACTAACAGTATTCGTAATTGCTAGCAGGATAGCATATTAATGTCCACATATTCACTAGTATAATGTGAAGTAAAAGACATATTACATATCGTACTATTTAGTGATTTCTTACCAACATTCCACTTTTCCATGCCTACAACACAAGGATTAGATATAATAATTTAAGCAACATAAACTGTCTATGCCTAAGATTTGTTAAACCTGTATAAAAGTCTTATTAGTATGCAACCTAACTATATTACGGTCATTGGTGCTTTCATTTCTGCACCATAAAAAACTTTTATATGGTATTGCGATGCTCCCTTTCAGAGCAGATAGCTTGCCTCAATGAAGGTCCCACAATACCTGGTGCTTGTTAGCACGTCCTCATATTTTTCCCTAGGTCGAAGAAGTCCTGCTGCCCTGAATATAGTCCGAAGAAATTTTCCAAACCTTATACTTGTAACTATCAAAATACCCATAGTGTTGCTTGCCCAACAAGTTGGCCTATTTTGAGGGGGTCATTGAGCTATCATTTTTTCATTAGATATGTTTATGGTTGTCCTAAAACTGAAATAGAACCAAAACATACTAATGTTTGAGGCTTATATTCGTTGGTACACAACCTGAGGATAAATTATTAGTCAGAAACTTTTTGTATCAAAATTAAAAGTTATGAGTCTTTATTTGAAGATCTCATCGACCCGGTCACGATGCTATGCTCAAAATTGCCGTTTGTGATCATATATGGAAGATACGCTCATTTTAAGATAGTTTTAGGAACATATGTTACGACATGATTTTCCTAGGTTTTTAATCATTTTTATATGTCAAACTAGCATATTAATTTCTTCAATTTATATGAGTGAAACTATGGTGTGTTAGACTACAAGAGCAATTTCTGGATTTATATTTTGCCTGACGGTTTGAGAGAAGAATTATAGATGATTATGCGCACATAATTACATCGCAATAATTTAAAATGGTCAAATAAAACATCTAAAATTGTCCAAAATTAAATAAAAATAGAAACCAAATACTAGATGACCTAAAGATATTTTAGACATAATTTTACCTGAAAGAGACTAAGAAAAGAGAGTGAAACGGGTTTAGAACAACCTACAACCTGTTGGAACCTGTTGGAATTTGCAAGAGGAAGAGGAGGCTAAAAAATATAGATTTTTTTGTCCTTATATATATATATATATATATATATATATATATATATATATATATATATATATATATATATATATATATATATATATATATAGTTTTTTTTCCTACTACTACACCTATCTACCCATAACCCATAAGCTAAAGCGGCGCCCGTGTTCCCCAGGACTCGAAACCCCCCCTTCCTATGCACGACGGTGTTACCAGTACACCACAGCTCATATATATATATATATATATATATATATATATATATATATATATATATATAGGGTCGTTCTACAATACATCCGCTGGAAATGGATGTATCGATACATCCGAAATCTAGACCGTTGGATGTTGATCCAATGGTTCGGATTGAATAATAGTGTAGAAACATCATTTAATGCTGTTTTAGACTTTTGACCTGTTGGTAACTTGCTTTAGCAGGTCATTCTTCACTTTAATTTTTTTAGCGAACACCCTAAATTAACTCATATTTACTCTCTCAAAAGTCTATCCAATTTAATATTTCATAAAAAAATTTTGGTTACAGGCCGTCGTGGTGGTGGTGGTGGTGGTTGTGGTGGAAAGAGAAACGGAGATGAAGAAGGAAATAAGAATCGGTCCGGATCGCGTCGAACGTCGTCGAGCCCTCCTAGAACAACGAGGAGTACCAGCTGCAACGAGAAGAATCGGTCCGCTTCGCGTCGGACGTCGTCGAAACCTTCTCGAACAAGAAGAAGTACCAGCGGCGCCGCTCTAATTTTACTGTCCATGCCATTGTCAGAAATCTTATTTTTCATCTAATAATTTTATATTTTGTTAATAAAGCTACATGTCACGGTGGTGGTGGTGAACTGAGGAAACCTGCTTCTGAGGTCGGGCGGATCATCTGCTCACATATTTAAAAAAAATCTGTATTGATCGGACGAAATATTTTTTACTTTTCTAATGATATTTTTTTTGAAGAGAATATTTTATTTGGACTGTGAATGGCCATTCTCTTTGCTTTTAACACAGAGGATGGCCATTCTCTTTGCTTTTAACACGGCGAATAGACGGAGAATGGCCATTCTCTTTGCTTTTAACACGGCGAATGGACGGAGAATGGTCGTTCTCTTTGCTTTTAACACGGAGAATGGCCATTCTCAAGGAGAATGGCCATTCTCCGTTCCTTTAACATGGAGAATGGCCATTCTCCGTTCTTTGAAAATGGAGAACGGACACTCTCTGTGCTTTTAACAAAGTATGGTACATTTAGGACTAGAAATGTTCAAGTATCTCATATTTTTTCACCAAATATTTACAGTATTTTTAATATCATTTACCATAGTACATTCATTTAATATTAAATCATTTTCAAGATAATCCGAATATCATTTTATCAGGCTTCCACTGTATGGCTGAACAAAATTTCTTGCAAATGTTTGAATATAATTAACCTACTATCAAAGAGAATTTTTCTTATATTACATTATGCATTACACTGGCATCGACTTCATACTGATGGCATCGAGGTACTGATGGCAATAACAAAGGATGAACAGCCAGGATTACAATTATCTTTCCGCAAAAACAAGGGATGAACAGGCAGGATTACAATTTTGTTTCAGCAATAACAAGGGATGAACAGACACTGGCATCGAATTCATACTGATGGCATCGATGTAATAATTTTTTACAGAAAGTAAAACACATTACAATCAAATAAAGTTTCAGTGATCCCAGGAATGCATCCGTAATGAGGCCACCTGTAAACCCTAGCAATGCACCCAGGACTCATGAAATCTGTGATGGGCATCTGCAAATCAAAGGAATACACCAAAATATCAATATCATCTATGAAGGCCAACTGCCAACCAAATAAACGCTTCAACCAAAAAATCATAATCAAATTAAGTATACTTCATTCCAAGTCCAATAAACTGCATAATTCACGTTACAGTAATCTGCCCAATCCACGTTAGTAATTCAACATAGAACCTGCATAATTCACAATACAATAATCCAAATAAATATCATACCTACTATAAATTTAAGACCATATTACATTTTCAAAACAAATTACGAACTATGCACTTAGTACAAGTGAAAAGTTTAGTCTTACAATATTTCAAACACAAAATTTAGTTTGTCCGCCATGACCAACAAATATTCAGAACCATATTACAAGTCAAATATTACATCCAAATTAAAATAAGAGACATTCAAAACTCAAGAGATGAATCTTCATAGCCGTCTCCATCTTCTTCTTCTTGTTTCTTTTTCTTTTTTTTCCTACTTCTTCTTCTTTCTCAAAATATCCTTCACCTACACCTTGAGGGACGGATTAAGAAAAATTATAGTCAGTATTGACTCACTTTATATGTAGAAATGACATCCAAAAACATAAATAGAAGTATCAAAGTGATGACTAGCATTAAAGTGTCAATGTGCACAGTGTGTATTTTTACATAAGAGTTTGGGCTAGCCCCATTTACCTTCTTCATGAGGGAAGGAAAATCTTATTCTTGGTCAGCAAATTCAACCTCTATCTAGTTAATCTTATCCAGAATCAATTTCTGGTTGTCGGATATAGTCTTCATCTCTTTGAAGACAATCTCAAAGTTTGCAGCAACAAAATTGTATAGATCATCAACCCTATTCTTAGTGTTTTTGATTCCATAAGTTGATGGTTTTCCAGATGTTGATGGTTTGCTTGCAGCTGCTGCCCGTTTTCCAAACATTCGAGTGAAGGTTAGTTTTCTTATGGGGCCTTTGTTTTTAATATAAACATCCCCTGCTAAGCTTGGGACAGAATGTTTATTAGCCATCAAACATACAAATCCTCCGAAAGGGAGAGCTGTCCTTGCAGTTGGTTTTCCCACGAGATGTATCATTCTACTGAACATGTAGGAACCTATATCCATCCCTTTTTCTTTCCCATATAATAAAGAAATTTTACTCTCTCGGGATGGATGGAAAACTCATGTCCAGTAGGGTTGAGTGTTTGAGATACGTAGGCATGCAACAATTTATATAAAGTTTTTAATTGATCTTTGAATACATTTTGAGGGGTCTTGGCACCTATCGAAACACCTGTAATCTCATGAATTACATCCGTCATGGAAACATTATCAATATCTTTCATATCAAACTCAGGAACTGGATCAAATCCATAGAATTCGTTGATGACAGCATCATTTACCCTAATCAGTTTCCCTCTCAGAAACACCAGTGGTTGATCCTCTTCTTTTTCTTTAATTTCAGCCGGAAGATTTGAGTAAAATTCTCTTACTATTGTTTGGGAGATTTTCTCAAGACAGGATTTGTTCAGTTTCTCCAATTGATAGAATTTCAATATATCCAGGAAAGCTTCGTCTTCGACATCATCCATCTTAATTGATCTTTCAGGCATAACAGCCTTTTTCTTGAAATATTTAATATAAATCTTCTTAGTTTTAGAGTCTTTAAATTTTTTTTACCTCCTCTCCAGCCTGGGACTTATTTGATGATTGCTCTTTCTCTTCATTTTCCTCTTCTGATGAGGATTCAAAATCCACAGAGTACGCTGATGACTCTGTATCCGTTGCCACTTTAGCCTTCGCTTGAGTACGCCTTCGATCTTCATAAGTTGAGTCTTCCGACGACTCTGTATAGAAGATAGATTTTCTGGTCTTTGTCGAGCAATGAGTGTTTTTAGCCTTTTTTGCACGTGGCTTGGCTGCCGCCTCCGCCTTCATCGTCGCTACCCTTGCAAGTTCTGCCCTTCGGGCCTGTATCGCATCCCTTTGTGGATTCTTCCCCTTCGGCGACGGTCGTTGTTTCTTCAGCGGCATTTTGATTAGAAGAGGGTTTGGGAGAGGGTTTGGGAGAAGGAATAGGGTTTGAGATAAGTAAAGGGAAAATTCGACCGTCTTATGTGACCTTGGGAAGTGGAAAAAATTAGAATAGTTTTGAGTCTTAAATTAAATTTATTACTATTATTACTAGTATAAGACGGTCGAATTTATTACTATTAAATTTAAAAAACTACTTTCCAAAATTAAATGTATTACTATTATTACTAGTATATATCCATGTGAAATCACTACATAAATCTTTGGAATTTTGAGACCCTAATTTTAAAAACTACTTTCCAAAACTAAATTTATTACTATTATTACTAGTATATATCCACGTATTCCGTGTAAATTATTGAAAAATTTGGCAGAAAAATGTGGTGGAAACATGTTTATTTAAAAAAATTTGACAACATATTTAAGAATGTGAAGTTTAATCTCAATATTTCCATTTTTCGAATATTTGATTAAATTTTTAAAAATAAGAAGACTATGTACTCGAAAAGAGTAAAATTGAAACACTCAAAGTTGTCCTCTATTTTACTTTGTAATCATATTTAAGATGGATTTGACGACAAGATTGACGTTGGCAGCATAATCAATTCTATGACGTAACAAGTCATTAATGGGGATATCGTCGCAGATATATGGATTTGACGTAACAAGATTTGCTAATTATAAAGAGTAATGCTATAGTTAGCAAATGGGTGTAAGTTGTAAGAAGGTTGTAAAAGTTTGATTGTAGCCGAAAACAAATTGAGTTAACAAAATATTATATTTCATTAAATCCCAGCTTCGTCGCCGGAACATTCTCCGGAGAAGTATACAAGAGGAAGACAAAACACTGTAAAAAATAAAAAGAAAAAAAAAAGTCTAGCCCTCACTGGCCTCGCGGAGGATCTCCGCAAAGTCCTGCAGGGTGCGCACACCCGCCCTATGGCACAGGCGACGAAACGCTTCCCTCTTCTCCAGAGAATCCCGTTCCTCCGGAGTAATCGGCAACAGGTCAAAGTTGGGCGCCGGATGAAGAAGTCGAGCGATGACCTCCAGTAACAACCCGCAGGAGGTCAGGAAGTCCTCAGCCGCTGCCAGCCAGTCATGGGCCGGAGGCGGCACAGAGGGTGCTCCATGCGGAGAGGCTCGACGACGACTGGAAGAAGACTCTGGCTATAGTTCCCAACCAGATGATCTTTTTGGAGCCATGTTAAATGTGCAACCTACTCAGATGAATGGGGACCCCTATGTATATATATACACGTTCCTAACCGACTCTTCCTATTCCTAATTGGAAGTTGGGGATGTAATGCTACAGTTACAACTAAATGCTTACAACACTCTTACAACCTTCATCCATTGCTGACATGTGGGCCATGGCCCACATGTCAGCAATGGGTGAAGGTTGTAAAAGTGTTGTAAGCATTTCGTAGTAGACTTAGCATTATTGATGTCTTTCCAGGCTTAGTTGGTTGTGTTGTTTGGCTTTTACATGGAAGGCCTAGGTTCGAGTCTGGTGTTTGGGTTCTGTAGAATTTTTCTATTGTTAACATTTTTTGGGTGCTATTATATGCTTTTAACTTAGTATGGAATAATTTTTGGGACTGTTAATGGCCATTCTCCGTTCCTCTAACACGGAGAATGGTACATCTAGGACTGAGAATTATACATTTAGGACGACGAATGGTACATGTAGGACGGAGAATGATACATGTAGGACGGAGAATGGTCCATATAGGACGGAGAATGGTACATTTAGGACGGAGGTAGGACGGAGAATGATACATATAGGACGGAGAATGGTACATATAAGACGGAGAATGGTACATTTAGGACTGTTCTGTAGGGTTGTGAATTTTAAATAGTTTGGCTGTTTAGGTTTATTTTGAATCTATATAAATTGGTTTTGAAGGCTCGTGTAGATGAATTAGTTTGGCTGTTTGGCTGTTAATGGCCATTCTCCGTTCCTCTAAAACGGAGAATGGTACATTTTGGACGGAGAATTGTACATTTAGGACGGCGAATGGTACATTTAGGACGGAGAATGGTAAATATAGGACGGAGAATGATACATATAGGACGGAGAATGGTACATTTAGGAGGAGGTAGGACGGAGAATGATACATGTAGGACAGAGAATGGTACATATAAGACGGAGAATGGTACATTTAGGACTGTTCTGTAGGGTTATGAATTTTAAATAGTTTGGCTGTTTAGTTTTGTTTTGAATCTATATAAATTGGTTTTGAAGGCTCGTGAAGATGAATTAGTTTGGCTGTTTGGCTGTGTAAATAGATTTTAAAGGATTATGAAAAAGAAACCAATATTTTCGTAACGATCACTATTAATTATGGTGAATGGCACTGATACCATTAATATGAGTAGAATTTGCACCGCCAGAATTCATTTTGAATAAGGTAAAATCTGTGTTGGAAAACGGCGAAATCTCTTGGATATGATTACACTGAGATGTTGTATTAATGGTAAAATCTGTGTTGGGAAATGTCGAAATCTCAGAACTGAGCCGTCTTAGGCGTCATTATATCACAGTCCATTTTATTTATAAAAAAATAATCATGTAAAAAATTAGTATTGACAAAAGTAAAATTTGCTCAAAATAGAGAATCGAACTCATAAAAAATATCTTGTATGTAGACTAGTGAAAAATATATATAAAGAAATGCATGCATGCTAATGTTTTCACCATTCACCACAGGAATGATAGAACATATCTAAATCATTATACCACTCGTACACAGGTTCTCCTGGTACTGGGATTACATTATCAAAGGGTTTTTTAAACGTCTGTATTGAATAACAAATTTTCCAGAGTTCGTCGTCGAAGATCACGTATGTCGAGAAGGCAAAGACCCTTGCATTTGCATATGATAGATCGCAGCGTGTCTCCCTTGAACATGCCGAATCCCATATGTAGGTGCTGGAGACGCGGCATCGAATCAACCACGGCCTTTCCCTCCACCTCGTTTTTCGTGTCCAGCACGAACATGTTCCTGAGCATGAAATCCGGAGGGGACATGTTCCTACTCAGCTTGACCAGACAGCGGCAATACTTTCCGGCAGAAATTATTCCAGTCGACGTGATATAGAGACAGTAGCTAATGTCGAGTTCTTCCAGCACAGGGAGAAATTCCAAGTGTCTCACGAAAGTTTCATCACTCACTTTGCACTTCGGAATGTGCAGCACCCTTAGAAATTTCCTATTGTATTATAAAAATGGGAAAACATTAATAAAAATTAACAAAAGTATACGTAAAATAGAAAAAAAATAAAGTATTAGAATAAGACCAAATAAAATTTTGCACTGGCCTTAAACATACAAAAGAGAAGGCTGCTTCGTCGAGCTTGTACGCGGAGAGGGACCCTAGATATCCCTTACTGCGAGCCACGAGTTTCATTACGGTCAAACTAATCTCAGCGGTTTGCTGGGTCCTCCGACACCACTATACCAAGTCGACGTTAGACCAATAGTCTAAGGGATCGTTGAGCGCCTTCCACTACGAACGGCAAACTGGGGCCACGTTGCACATTACCTCGTCCACGGGCATCCCCGACAGTACCAGTATCATCGAGAGAATCTCGGTAGGGATGACGGCCCATCCACTGCAGTTGATCTTGCTCCTCTCCATTGCGACTGTTATTCTTCTTCTTTCCTTTGTTTCTCTCTAGTCGGATGGGTTCTCTTCTTTGGAAAAGGCTATTTAACCCCTCGTTTACTCGGGTGTATGTAACCCGCTCGTGGAGGGGTGTAACCGAACAAGGCACGAATCTATTAGGAAATAACGGTAATGCCACTGTATTAATATTAGCAATTAGTCGTTTGGACTCCCAACATATTTGGGTGATGCCATCTCCCATTATGTGGTATCTGACATGGCAGATGACATAACAGCTAACATGGCAGATGACATAACAGCTGACATGGTAAATTTTAACCCCAAAAATTAATTACCCAATATTTTTAATATTAATGTTAATGTCAATATTAATATTAATGTTAATGTTAATGCTAATGTTAATGTTAATGTTAGTATTAATGTTAATATTAATATTAATATTAATTAATATTAATTTAATATTAAATTATTTATTTACTATTAATGTTAATTTTAATATTAATTTTATTGTTAAATTTTGTCATGTCAGCTGTCATGTTAGCAACCATGTCATATGCCACATAATGGAAGATGGTATCACCCAAATTTTTTGGAGCAAATAGCATTTTCGTAATATTAGTTTTAATTATATTGTAAATTTTAAATTAACAGAAAAGCCAATGTAGATTTAATATTAATGCTACTATAAATTTTTCCCGATCGTGCCTCGATACTTACGTTTGTCGACCGAGCTACCGTCTTCATCATTATCAAGTTTTCACCTGAATCATCGTCCTCGCTGGAGCGTGATGCCGCATTTAATATGGAGTTGCGCTCGTGCAAGACAAGATTACAGATTCATAATAGTGTTTATAGCTCAAATTGATAACATAAGCAGCAGAAGGAAAACGTAGTATACAACAAGAATCTCTTTTATTGATAATGAACTGAAGGTTACAATGGCTCTGAATAGCCCAACTTAACATGCCAATTGGCTACAATGCTCATGATCTCTCTAGCTCACAAAGGAGTACATTGTTCCATACATTATGCCTCTTTATAGCCAATAAGTAGTCTTCGGCTGAACATCTCCATGTCGCAAGTCCGAACGCCAATGATGAAGCTCCTCTTGAACGCTAAGGACTCCATGCCTCGACACGTCCAAGCCGAGCCCTGTCTCGAGCCGAACATATCCTGAACTTGTTCACTACCGTATCCCTGCGGCAGATACAGTTAGACATAATCTTAACATAAACATAGTGATCATGCTCATCTATGCCCCATTTCGTCTAGCCTACAAGGTTAAAACTTTATATAAGAAATCATATCATTTCACTCAACCAACCAACCATAAACTTAAACATATGCATAAGGGTGGCAGGCCCTGCGCCTGCACCCAGTGCTAATCTCAGCCCACCGGCCCTATTTATATGAAGGTCACGGTGTTTCGTACCGTAATGCATCTTTGGCATCCTTATGTGTAAGACTATGATCGCTTCGATACAGGATGCTAGCCCAATATCCGAAGGATCCCAAACTTACTGATATCATAGCTTATCACAACACTGGACGGTCGCAACCCGTCCTAATGATGTGCACCATAAATACCATACATAATTCCCTCATTTGAACTACTCGGTTGAATTAAGATGATGTGCACCATAAATACCATACATAAATACCAACATTGGACGGTCGCAACAATATAATAGCTTATTGGGTATATTATATTGCTTGCCCTCCATTCGGAGTTGACCGTTCTCGACAGGTTTTAATATTATAACTGTTGTCAGATAGTAGAACTAAACAGCATTCTACGTCGTTTCTGCGGTGTAGGCTGGGACGCTGTCACACACTCATGCCCTTACTCCGGGTGCGGGTCGTAATAGGGTGCGCGAGAAAGGAACAATGTCGCTACCGATTCGGTTGGGACCGATAGGTAAGATCCATTCCATGTTATGGAATGGCTTCTCTGGAACCAAGTTCCATATTCAGCGGGTTGCAGGTGATCGCGTAGGCGACGTCAGCACAGCCAACCAGTCATTCGTTTGAAGCAAGTCTAAGGCGAGTGGCTGACCTCCTTCACCTCGTCCCTCTTCGACGTCACTGGCATCACAAGCCATCATGGACGTATAGCTTTGTTAATCGGGGTCCTTTCAACGCAAGTAGCTAGCTTCGATGCAAGTCCCCGCTTAACCTGTGCTGAAACCTTATGCACGACTATACCCTGTTTCCTCCTAGGTCGAAACGGTCCCGTGGCCCCGGGTTGCTGATCGAGGAAACTACCGCCTTGTCGACAATTGTCCATAACCGTACGAAGACATATTTTCCTTTTAGTTAATAAGACACAGCCTACTTTATCTTTGAAAACTCAATCCCTTTCCCGTGTTTGTGCCCTTGCATTTATCCTTTCATTCGCAACAATATTATCGATTTACCTAGAAAGGGGGTCGAGAAGAGGAGGGTCAGACACTCACCATGAGTTTACTTCAGGCGAGAGAATAGATCTTAATTCAACCATTCCCGTTCGATCGAGTCAATCAATCCCGACCTATCGGTCCCGACCGAATCGATAGCGACAGTGTTCCTTTCTCACGCACCCCGTGGACGGAGTACGGGGTACGATGTAGGGACGGGGCACTACAGCTATAGACTAAGATGTCGTCTATGAACACTATCACGAACTGATCCAAATAGTACATGAAGATACGATTCATGGGGTCCATGAATACGGCTGGCACACTGGTCGCTCCAAATTGCATAACAAGGAAATCCCAATGTCCATACCTCGATCTGAATGATGTCTTCTGGATGACTTTCTTTCTGACTCTGATCTGATGGTACCCTCATGACCGTAAGTCAATATTCGAGAATACAGCCGCTCCCTTGAACTGATCAAATAAGTCATCAATGTACGATAATCAACACATAATCTTGACGTACCATCCTTCTTCTTTACAAGAAGCATCGGTGCTCCCCAAGGAGATCCACTAGCACAAATGAATCCTTTGGTTCTGAGTTCTTCAATCATCTTGTACAAGATTTCCAACTTTGAAGGTATCATCCTGTAGACTCTCTCCGATCCTGGTGCCGTCCCTGGAATCAAGTCGATGGTGAAATCTCTGCCTCATCGAAAAATGAAAACTCTGCCTCACCGGGAATACCAAAAATAATCCTGCCAATATGCCAGTCTATTCATGTGTATTGCTCCTTCAACCAATCCATTCCTAGGCCAAGGGACCGATTCGGCCCGCAGCAAAAGGGTCGTCGTCTAACCCAGCTATAGTCCGTGATGGCTTGACATTGCCAATGGCCTTCACACCCTTTCACTGCTTAACAAATGCACGTGACATGGAACGGTGCTTGCTATACTTCGATAGCCCAACAAAACTCTTTTCTAATATGTTCGTGCAATGACTTGATAAGCAAGGGCTACGTCAAGCCTTGCATCGAGGGAACGTGCTGTGCACGCGTTCGACTTGAACAATCAAGTTCTTTGGGTGTATAGACTTAAGCAAGAAGCAGTGAAATACGACTTAAACTACAGGACAAGCGAATGTTAATATTAATTGTAGTTCCAATTACATTTTACATAAAAAAGAATACAATTTTAACTTTAACTAGTTTTAAGTAAATGTTAAATCAAAAACTATTTTAAATTTTAGTATTAATATTAGTTTCAATAATATTGTAAATTTTAAATTAACAGGAATGCCACGGTATTAGAAACATAGCTAGCTGATGTCACGTTGCTCGGGGCTCGGTTAGTGTTCGTCTAAACTCGTACGTGCGAACTAGTTATTAGTAATGATAACCAAAAATTGAATTTTAAGTTTAAAATCTAGTCATCTCCCACACTCTCTCGTTCTCTCTCTCTTTCTCTCTCACAGGTTGTGTTCCTTACACAATAGATCCCGTAGTATTAAATGCTCTGCATGCGTTATCCTACACAATTAAATAATAAATACTGATACCATATCATTAGAAGAGTAAAAGTTGCCTTGGAAGTCGTAAAAAATTACTTTGTATTGTCTTCTCAATTTTTTGCATTGGAGATGACTTTTTAAACTTATTGTTATTTGTGAATATAGCCGCCTATGCAAGTTATTGTCTTCTGCCTCATGCCACATAGGATACACAACACATAACAAGACAATAGGGTTTCGTAGCATTAAATGATGCTGCATGCGTTATCCTACAAAAGAGGGCCACGTGGAGATTGCTGTTGCATGCTTCCTCATGCGTTATTAGCTACACAATTTAATAATACATGTACCCAGAAGACGAGAAAGTTGTTTTGTTGGAAGTTGTTTCCTTAAAATTATGCTTGCTCCTAAATCACTCAAGATTTTTCATGAGCCATCAAAAGAGGGTCACGTGGCGGAGTTACAAGGAAGACGAAAAGGTTGTGTTGTTGCCTTGCTGGAAGTTGTTTCTTCCTGAATAATGCTTTTTGTACCTCCAAATTGCACTTTCAAACTGTCCATCCTTACGTGGCAGCTGACGTGATATGTTGATCTGGCAGCTGACGTGGCAATTTTTTTATAAATAAAACTAAAAATAAAAATTAATATTAAAGTTAATATTAACATTAACATTAATATTAATATTAATATTATCGTTAACATTAACAATAATATTAATATTAACATTAACCTTAACATTAATATTAACATAAATTAATATTAACATTAAATTAACATTGATATTAACGTTAAATTATTATAGAGAAATTGGGTAGTTAACTTTTTGGATTAAAATTTGCCATGTCATCAGTCATGTCAGATGACACACACTAATATTTAACATGCCACATCAGATGGGAGGGCTATATATTAGAGGGACAATTTGGAGGTACTGTAACACCCAGTTTTCCAGATGAGGGTATTTTTGAAATTTTGTAATTATAATCATTATTTATTGATATTTATTTCACATTATGATTTTTGTTGAATTTTAATTATTTTTAAACTATTTAAGAAGTGATTTAAGTCATGACTTGTGATTTTGATGTGCTGCTAATGAAATCTGAGAGACTGCATGACCTAGAGCCTAACCATGTGGGTAGAAATTTTGTTAGTACATTTAGCTTGAGGGTATTTTGGTCATCTTGTATTATTGAATTTATCATAATTATTTAGAATTTAATGTATATATTATTTGGAATGGTATGATTTAATATTATTTAATTATTGCCTTGTGTTTATGGTTAGCCTAACCTAGATTGGACCTAACCTAGATGACTCATGACTAACTTAGTGAGCCACTTTGAGAATTAGATGAGTTGGTTAAGGGGTTAAGTCAAGTTTAGTCATGGTTAAGTGATTTGCAAAGGACTAAGATAGAACCTTTTGTTCTAGGCCATCTATTTCCCCTTGATTCAATCCTAGCCATAGGATGAAACCTAAAAACCCTAGCCCTAACTTTATGACCAGCCAAGAGACCCCCCCCCCTTGCCTATATAATGCCTCTTTGGGGATTGAGCCTCTTTCTTTAATAGTTCTTCATTTTCTTAAGGAAATAGGTAAGCCTCTTTTAATTCTTTCCTAGTTTAATCAATAGGAATCCTTTTTGAATGAAATTTCTTCCATTAGGACCTAATCAATGTTCTCTTACTGTTGGTGGAGTCCAATCACAGATTTGCATTTGATTTGATTGATTTGGTGGCTTGTGGAATTTTTCTGTTTGAAGAGCTTTTGAGGGCTTGTGATACATAGAGATAACTCTCTACTTTCACCATAGAATTCTGATTTAATTGCTTGCATAGGGAGCCCTAGACCTAACCTAACTATATGAATAGGAATCCCCAGGTTTTTGTGTCGTGTCGTGTCCTAACAGGACACGTATCAGTATCATGTTCATTGTGTTTGTGATAATGCCTCAATGGAACTTTTTGTGTTAATTTCGAATTGTAATTGAATAGAAATTTAGTTTTTGGTGTCGCTTATCCATTTCTGTAACTCTGAGATGATTTCGTGTTTGTGTCGTGTCGTTTGGACACTCGTGCACACGCACTTGGACACGCGCGCGCGGGGCTACAGTAATCCCCTGCATATCGGGGTCTCCACAGGACACGACACAAACTCTTTGGACACGAAATTTTATGGGGAGTTAGAGGCATCATCTGTCATCCCTCTCCCAAAATTTCACGACATTTCATGGTCGGGTTTGGAAGATATTGGCCGCGCACGGGGAATGCACTGCACTGTGCGCGGGCTGCTACTAGCCACTGATACGGCCTTGGTTCACGGACACGGCGACACGAGAACACGTTTCAGGCACATGAACACGAGCACCTATACCTAGACTAAGTGGGGACACGAGCACGAGGCTTGGGAAGGCTTGTGTCGGGTGCACGACACGCGTGCACACCCGCACGAGACTTTCCAGTCTCTGTGTCTTGATTTTTTTCCTGTTTTGTATTTTGATTTGAATGGACACGTTTGTGTCCACTTTTATGGACACAAATCACTTGTGTGACACATGTGCATTGTGTTTATATGTTACCAACCTTGATTTGGGTATTTTAGATTAGATTTGATGTTTAAAACTCAATTCCTATTTTTTTTCCTAAAAACTGTGTATCAAATCCAATTTTCTGTTTTTTTTCTCAGTTTGCAAAAGTGAACTTTGGCAATCATTTTAACTCATTAAACACTGATGTTTGCATGATATTAAACCCCTAACTTGCTCACCTATGTGTTTTCTAGTAGTATGTCGAATTGGGGTTGATTTGGATGTGTGTTGGTTCAAAAATCTGGAAATTTGATTTAGGGACTGTTCTAAGTATTTGTGGGTTATCATGAGCCATTTGAACTGTCACTTACCCTTTAGAAACCTGAGTGAAGCATGACCTGAGATTTAGGGACTGCTTTGTACTTTAAAATCTGATTTCTGTATTGAATGGGGATTGACATGTGGTGGACTGTTTTCTCTTAACAGTCCCTTTATACTGAGCCCATTCACTGTTTTTTTTTCTGGAACCTTAAATCTGAATTTGGTTGGGTGTTAGAAACCTGGGTTCATAGATCAAAACCCCTGTTTTCATTAAAAACTGAGAATAGTTTAAGTGTGGACTGTTTTGTGTTCTTGTGTATTAAAGTTGGGGGCCCTTCAAGGTTGAATTTGGCCTAGGTTTATATAGGAACTGTCATTTGGTTTTATATGTAATTCATGAGTTGGGGACTGTTAGCTCTTTTTTGGGTTATCTGTTAACTTATTTTGGGAAGATTTGTGTACTAGAATATATGTTAACTGTTAAAGTGTTTTGGTGAACTAAATTCAGGTTTGTTTGATGTGGTTTGAGTTCTAAAACTGAGATTTGGGGTATGGTTCAACTGTTTTGAGGTTGCATTTAAACTGGAATATATGTTCTATATGTGGTATTAACCTAGACATATTATTAGGACTGTTTAAACTGTTTGCCACTCACTGTTACATGTTCACATCACTATCACAACACTCTTCACATACACTAGTGTATATTTATGTCACTCTCACTCTTGTATTTGACACACACCCTATCACCCTCTCTAACACCCACACACTTGAGTATCATTGTATCCCTCTCTCCTTTCCTTTGTATTTTTGTAGGTTCCTATAAATAGGATTGTGTGTTAATGTATATATGTATATGATATAATGTATTATATATATGGTTGTGTGGTGATATGTATAGATAGCCTATGGGTATATTCTAATTAGATTATAATATATATATCAATATGTGTATTGATTAGCTATAGATGATGTCTTGGTAGATGTGTATTGGTAGGCTTGACATGGTATAACCTAGAATAGTCTTGTTAGCCTAGTATAGACTAGTTTGACTTAGGTTTGACTTGGTTGACCTAGTTTGACTTCTAGGGTTGACCAGAGTTGACCAGAGTTGACCAAGAGTTGACTTTGGTCTAGATTGACCTAGAATCATGTAGAATGCATAGTAGGACTTCATTATATCATTTTAGACTTGTTGTGACTTGTGTTACTCTAACTAGGAGCCAGGTACCTCATCTCGGACAGTACATTTTCACAGCTATTCAGATACCAGGCGAGTACATTCTCTGATCATTTCATAACTTGCTTAGAATTATATTCCTGCTCTAGTTTACCTTATTTGATGCTGTCACGATATTATCACGGATTGGTACTATATGGATCCCTACATTGAGATGTTATCCCCCTCGGGAGCATCGGATACATTGTGTCATATGTTTCATGTGCATCGTGTATTCCTCGCTCTCATGTTATTCATGTTTCTCATGTGCATCATGCTCGTTCATGCTCGCTCGTGTACTCTCATGTGCTCTCATGAATCGATCGTGTTTCCCATGTATCTCGTGTATAACCTATACTGCATGTATACTCATTTATGAGTTTTCATGTGAATTTCATGTGCACCCGTTTATGGGCCCCCCATATGAACTTCATGTGCACTCATGTATGAGCTCTCGTGTATATTTCATGTGCACCCATTTATGGGTTTCATGTGAAAACCATGTACGTAACATAACTTGTTTAGATCCTTGTGTATTGATTGGGGTATGGAGGAGTATAAATAGTCATGTGAACAATTCCAAAGTAGTATAGCCATGTACACCTCTTTAGTATAGTCATGTGCAAATCCAGCCGTTCACATGTCGACTTTGTACTCTAAATCACTAGTCACTGGTAGCTCTCTACTTATAGTAGATATTTCTATTACTGTTCTCTTCCTGTTTATATCATGTACTTTCTTTCAGTTTCATGTATCGTACTCTCTTACATGTTTATATTCTCTAACCTGTTATGATCTGCGTGAGATGTATTGTGCTCGCTCCCGTCCTGACTAGACCTGTTGAAAATTTTACAGAGGATGATGAGGAACCCTGCACCCCTTACTTTGGAGCTTGTCTAGATGACACTCGCGACCTGGACCCCTGGGGAGGTTCAGGCAGCTGCTGAGGACGATACCTTGCTTAGTATAGATAGCTTAGACAGTTTTCCTTTCTGTTTAGTTGTTGTTCTTGATTCAGACGTTGTATATTTTTAGAGATGATTGAGTTTGTTTATTCATTTCTGTTGTACCTCAGTTGAGGATTTCTCTTATCTATTTTATCGTGCTATATTCTGTCTTAGATCGTGATTGAGTTGTACCTCTGTGTTGACCTCCGTATGGAGAGTATTTCATGTTTGTTAGTTATAGTTCATGACCTAGAACAGCGTTCTACCGCCGACACTGCGACGTAGGCTGGGCGTTGTTACGCTCTCGTACCCTCACAGTGGGTGCGGGTCGTGACACGTTTTTAGTGGTGGCCCATGCAGGTCGAGTTTGTGTAGTGGTATTCGAACTAGAGTACCACTACAGCCTGCAGGAGGATTATGATTATTTTGAGGTACTCAATCACATTAGAAAAAACTCTTAACTAGATTTCTGCCATCTAAATTCTTGTTGAAGATTGCTTCCTCGGATAACTGTCCTCCCTTGAATTATCGATTCTATCTCAGTATTGATTCCTTGTTTGATCTGTCTCCAGGATGGAGATTGAGACACGAGCGCATCGCTCTGGCCCAGCAGACGCTGGTGAGAGGCCTACCACCCCTCGCCTGATCGTGGACGCTGGGACTACGACACCTCCTATTTCTGCTCATATAGGAGCTTCTACAGCCTTTGGGAGTGCACTTTCACATGTCCGGAGGTCTTCCCCCGTCATTCCAGATATGACTCAGCAGCAGTTACCTTCAGGGACAGTAGATGCGGCTCAGATGTTTACCCTCTTCCAGCGATTCATGGAGTTTCAGCAACAGATACAGCAGAGCCAGTCTGCTGATATCCGACAGAGCATACAAGATACTCACTAGTTGGTTAGGACGACAGTGGAGCTGGTGGCTGCTCAGCCACAGGGAGGCCAGATGCAGCCGTATCAGCCGAGGACTCCAGACATCCATTCCTTCAAGAAGATGGGACCCCGAGACTTCAAGGGTACAAAGGGCATCATATACGCTGACGACTGTTTAGAGCACATTGAGGAGATATTTTGATTGGCACAGATACCAGCAGGATTACAGATCGAGGCAGCCGCCAGTCAGATGCAGGACTTGGCCCGTACCTGGTACCAGACGGACCCGAGGGTTGGTACAGCCGGTCAGACTTGGGCAACGTTCAAGAAACTGTTCAAGGAGAAATTCTTTCCCGATACCGTACTACAGAGTTTGGAGACACAGTTCGAGAGTTTGGTTCAGGGGGAACCAGACCGTTGGGGAGTACGCTGGAGAGTTCAGCCGTTTGAGCAGATTCATCGAGGATCTTACCGAGGTCAGGAAGGCGAGGAGGTTCCGCAGGGATTTGATCGGAGAGATCAAGTCATATACCAAGAGCGAACGCGACGCCACTTTCGAGCAGATTCTGGTAGGAGCCATGACAGTGGAGGACGATCTTGGGCTGAAGGAGAAGAGGATGCGAGATACTCAGGGAGCTAGTGGCAGTGCGGGACCGGCTAAGAGGCCCCACCTACAGATTCAGCAGCAGGTACCCCGTTTGCAGTTTCTGCAGCAGTTCCAGCGGTATCAGCAGCCGAGGGTCTACTTTCAGTAGCGGCAGTTTCAGGACCGTGTACCCTTTCAGCAGACGCAGCAGCCATAGAGGCAGCAGCAGGCCCCGGAACAGCAGCTAGTTATTATTTACCCCTTCTGTAAGAGCCCAGGGCATGGTTGGGGCGAATGCCGGAAGAGGCTGGGCAAATATTTGCTTAGCGGAGGATCCGATCATCGTCTGAGAGAGTGTCCTGAGTCATCGGGACAGACAGTTCAGGGAGAAAGAGCTAGGGCTCCGGTAGACCAGCAGACGGGATTACCCTTACCGACTCAGCAGCAGAGGTACATGCAGCATCAGCAGCAGGCCAGGGGAGGCCAGCAGGAGCGAGCTTTCGGCAGGACAGTCGAGGATGCTCAGGCCAGTAGAGATCTTGCTGCAGCTTTCGTTCTATTCGATTTCCTTTCTGCAATTGCCTCTTATAACTGTCTTAAAATTTCGATTCCCTCTGTTCCTTGTTGATTTATTAATTCTGTCATGTTGTTCTTGTGTTATGTTTGATTTTTTTCTGAGATAAATCATATGGGCTAGGTCACCCAGTTATGGAATCTAGAATCTTCGATAGTCGTGTTAGCTGGCATAGTGAGGACATATAGTCAGATTTAGGACATATTTCTCGGGTATGGGAATTTAAGGTTTTCGCTGCCAAGCATGCGGCAATGCGAAAATTTTAAATACCATGATTCTAGAGGTATGTGCCTTAGTCGAGGACTCTGTGATTATTGTAGCCTTGCTCACTAGCACGACGAAGATTCTGAGTATCATGATTTTGGACAGACGCATATGATTATCTGACGGTATGTTTGAGACCTTGTTTGTGGGGTGTTTGACCTAGAAGGACTGCTACCATCTTAAATTTCGAGGACAAAATTTTTATAAGGTGGGCAGGATTGTAACACCCAGTTTTCCAGATGAGGGTATTTTTGAAATTTTGTAATTATAATTATTATTTATTGATATTTATTTCACATTATAATTTTTGGTGAATTTTAATTATTTTTAAACTATTTAAGAACTGGTTTAAGTCATGACTTGTGATTTTGATGTGCTGCGAGTGAAACCTGAGAGACTGCATGACCTAGAGCCTAACCATGTGGATAGAGATTTTGTTAGTAATTTAGCTTGAGGGTATTTTGGTCATCTTGCATTATTGAATTTATTATAATTATTTAGAATTTAATGTATATATTATTTGGAATGGTGTGATTTAATATTATTTAATTATTGCCTTGTGTTTATGGTTAGCCTAACCTAGATTGGACCTAACCTAGATGAGTCATGACTAACTTAGTGAGCCACTTTGAGAATTAGATGAGTTGGTTAAGGGGTTAAGTCAAGTTTAGTCATGGTTAAGTGATTTGCAAAGGACTAAGATAGAACCTTTTGTTCTAGGCCATCTATTTCCCCTTTATTCAATCCTAGCCATAGGATGAAACCTAAAAACCCTAGCCCTAACTTTATGACCAGCCAAGAGACCCCCCCCCCTTGCCTATATAATGCCTCTTTGGGGATTGAGCCTCTTTCTTTAATAGTTCTTCATTTTCTTAAGGAAATAGGTAAGCCTCTTTTAATTCTTTCCTAGTTTAATCAATAGAACTCCTTTTTGAATGAAATTTCTTCCATTAGGACCTAATCAATGTTCTCTTACTGTTGGTGGAGTCCAATCACAGATTTGCATTTGATTTAATTGATTTGGTGGCATGTGGAATTTCCCTGTTTGAAGAGCTTTTGAGGGCTTGTGATACATAGAGGTAACTCTCTACTTTTACCATGGAATTCTGATTTAATTGCATGCATAGGGAGCCCTAGACCTAACCTAACTATAGGAATAGGAATCTCCAAGTTTTTGTGTCATTTCGTGTCCTAACAGGACACGTATCAGTGTCCTGTTCATTGTGTTTGTGATAATGCCTCAATGGAACTTTTTGTGTTAATTTCGAATTGTAATTGAATAGAAATTTAGTTTTTGGTGTCGCTTATCCATTTCTGTAACTCTGAGATGATTTCGTGTTTGTGTCGTATCGTTTGGACACTCGTGTACACGCACTTGGACACGCGCGCGCGGGGCTACAGTAATCCCCTGCATATCGGGGTCTCCACAGGACACGACACGAACTCTTTGGACACGAAATTTTGTGGGGAGTTAGAGGCATCATCTGTCATCCCTCTCCCAAAATTTTACGACATTTCATGGTCGGGTTTGGGAGATATTGGCCGCGCACGGGGAATGCACTGCACTGTGCGCGGGCTGCTACTAGCCACTGATACGGCCTTGGTTCACGGAAACGGCGACACAAGGACACGTTTCAGGCACATGAACACGAGCACCTATACCTAGACTAAGTGGGGACACGAGCACGAGGCTTGGGAAGGCTTGTGTCGGGTGCACGACACGCGTGCACACCCGCACGAGACTGTCCAGTCTCTGTGTCTTGATTTTTTTCCTGTTTTGTATTTTGATTTGATTGGACACGTTTGTGTCCACTTTTGTGGACACAAATCACTTGTATGACACATGTGCATTGTGTTTATATGTTACCAACCTTGATTTGGGTATTTTAGATTAGATTTGATGTTTAAAACTCAATTCCTATTTTTTTTTTCCTAAAAACTGTGTATCAAATCCAATTTTCTATTTTTTTTCTTAGTTTGCAAACGTGAACTTTGGCAATCATTTTAACTCATTAAACACTGATGTTTGCATGATATTAAACCCCTAACTTGCTCACCTATGTGTTTTCTAGTAGTATGTCGAATTGGGGTTGATTTGGATGTGTATTGGTTCAAAAATCTGGAAATTTGATTTAGGCACTGTTCTAAGTATTTGTGGGTTATCATGAGCCATTTGAACTGTCACTTACCCTTTAGAAACCTGAGTGTAGCATGACCTGAGATTTAGGGACTGCTTTGTACTTTAAAATCTGATTTCTGTATTGAATGGGGATTGACATGTGGTGGACTGTTTTCTCTTAACAGTCCCTTTATACTGAGCCCATTTACTGTTTTTTTTTTGGAACCTTAAATCTGAATTTGGTTGGGTGTTAGAAACCTGGGTTCATAGACCAAAACCCCTGTTTTCATTAAAACTGAGAATAGTTTAAGTGTGGACTGTTTTGTGTTCTTGTGTATTAAAGTTGGGGGCCCTTCAAGGTTGAATCTGGCCTAGGTTTATATAGGAACTACCATTTGGTTTTATATGTAATTCATGAGTTGGGGACTGTTAGCTGTTTTTTGGGTTATCTGTGAACTTATTTTGGGAAGATTTGTGTACTAGAATATATGTTAACTGTTAAAGTGTTTTGGTGAACTAAATTCAGGTTTGTTTGATGTGGTTTGAGTTCTAAAACTGAGATTTGGGGTATGGTTCAACTTTTTTGAGGTTGCATTTAAACTGGAATATATGTTCTATACGTGGTATTAACCTAGACATATTATTAGGACTGTTTAAATTGTTTGCCACTCACTGTTACATGTTCACATCACTATCACAACACTCTTCACATACACTAGTGTATATTTATGTCACTCTCACTCTTGTATTTGACACACACCCTATCACCCTCTCTAACACCCACACACTTGAGTATCATTGTATCCCTCTCTCCTTTCCTTTGTATTTTTGTAGGTTCCTATAAATAGGATTGTGTGTTAATGTATATATGTATATGATATAATGTATTATATATATGGTTGTGTGGTGATATGTATAGATAGCCTATGGGTATATTCTAATTAGATTATAATATATATATCAATATGTGTATTGATTAGTTATAGAGGATGTCTTGGTAGATGTGTATTGGTAGGCTTGACATGGTATAACCTAGAATAGTCTTGTTAGCCTAGTATAGACTAGTTTGACTTGGTTGACCTAGTTTGACTTCTAGGGTTGACCAGAGTTGACCAAGAGTTGACTTTGGTCTAGATTGACCTAGAATAATGTAGAATGCATAGTAGGACTTCATTATATCATTTTAGACTTGTTGTGACTTGTGTTGCTCTAACTAGGAGCCAGGTACCTCATCTCGGACAGTACATTTTCACAGCTATTCAGATACCAGGCGAGTACATTCTCTGATCATTTCATAACTTGCTTAGAATTATATTCCTGCTCTAGTTTACCTTATTTGATGCTGTCACGATATTATCACGGATTGGTACTATATTGATCCCTACATTGAGATGTTATCCCCCTCGGGAGCATCGGATACATTGTGTCATGTGTTTCATGTGCATCGTGTATTCCTCGCTCTCATGTTATTCATGTTTCTCATGTGCATCATGCTCGTTCATGCTCGCTCGTGTACTCTCATGTGCTCTCATGAATCGATCGTGTTTCCCATGTATCTTCTGTATAACCTATATTGCATGTGCACTTATTTATGAGTTTTCATGTGAATTTCATGTGCACCCGTTTATTGGCCCTCCATGTGAACTTCATGTGCACTCATGTATGAGCTCTCGTGTATATTTCATGTGCACCCATTTATGGATTTCATGTGAAAACCATGTACGTAACATAACTTGTTTGGATCCTTGTGTATTGATTGGGGTATGGGGGAGTATAAATAGTCATGTGAACAATTCCAAAGTAGTATAGCCATGTGCACCTCTTTAGTATAGTCATGTGCAAATCCAGCCGTTCACATGTCGACTTTGTACTCTAAATCACTAGTCACTGGTAGCTCTCTACTTATAGTAGATATTTCTATTACAGTTCTCTTCCTGTTTACATCATGTACTTTCTTTCAGTTTCATGTATCGTACACTCTTGCTTGTTTATATTGTCTAACCTGTTATGATCTGCGTGAGATATATTGTGCTCGCTCCCGTCCTGACTGGACCTGTTGAAAATTTTACAGAGGATGATGAGGAACCCTGCACCCCTTACTTTGGAGCTTGCCTAGATGACACTCGCGACCTGGACCCCTGGGGAGGTTCAGGCAGCTGCTGAGGACGATACCTTGCTTAGTGTAGATAGCTTAGATAGTTTTCCTTTCTGTTTAGTTGTTGTTCTTGATTCAGAGGTTGTATATTTTTAGAGATGATTGAGTTTGTTTATTCATTTCTGTTGTACCTCAGTTGAAGATTTCTCTTATCTATTTTATCATGCTACTTTCTGCCTTAGATCGTGATTGAGTTGTACCTCTGTGTTGGCCTCCGTATGGAGAGTATTTCATGTTAGTTAGTTATAGTTCATGACCTAGAACAGCGTTCTACCGCCGACACTGCGGCGTAGGCTGGGCGTTGTTACGCTCTCATACCCTCACAGTGGGTGCGGGTCGTGACAGGTACGAATATAGCATTACTCTTTCTTCTTGTATTGTTTCTTGTCCTTCGTTTCTTCTGCTGGTTTCTAACACACTCTATTTTCTTCAATGTCGACGTCACATGGAGAAAGTGATGAACGTGTGAAAGATTTAGTCGATGAAGAAAGCTTTCTTTAAGAGGACTGTCAGATAATTTGGATGATGAGCAAAGTTTGGAAGATGTTAACTTAGGAGACAGTAAAGAACAAGTTGAAGAAAACGATGAAAGAATGCATCATAACGACGACGACGACATCAACACAAATAACGAAATATTATTTCGCATCACCCTTTCTAATGGATTTAAGAAATGTATTATATTTTTACATCTAATGTTTATTTTGTTTTATTCTGTTCTTAGGGACGACGGTGAATCTCCATTGGATTTCGATACAGTGACGATGAAAAAAATATTGCAGTCTGCCAACATTAACAAAGATCCAAAACAGCTCTTAGAAGAAGATATTGTCAGTCTGCAGTTCAACTCTATTGAAGAAGCAGAGACATTCTACCGGATATATTCAAAAGCATATGGTTTCAGTATTAGAAAGAACGAGGTAAAGAAAAACAAAATGGGATGGTGATGATCCGTAGTTGGTGTTGTTCGAATACGGGATTCAGACACAAAAAATACAAGGAAGCTCCAAACAGGGTTCGTGAGCCAAGAAGTGAAAGCAGAAGTGGTTGTAAAGCAATTTTTCGTATTGGATACACCCATAAAACAAAGATGTGGTCCGTCAAAAAATTTCATGTACATCACAACCATAACCTGGCGAATGATTATGAAAAAGTTTTTTTGAGATCCCATCGTACGATATCACCCGCAGAGTTGGAAGAAATTAAGCTTATGAAGCAATCAGGTATGGGGACTGGACAGATATGGAATTTAATTGTCCAGAAGAAAGGTGGCTGGGATAATGTTGGATGGACGAGAAAGGATTTATACAACGCTCTAGCTCAAGATAGTAAAGCACTAGACGATGTTCATGCTACGACAACACTTACATTTCTTCAATCTAAGGAGGGCAGTGACCCAGATTTCTTCTACGCGTACAAGGTAGACGAAGATTCCAGATTGACCCATCTCTTTTGGGCTGACGGTGCATGTCGATTCGATTACGAATTATTTGGAGATTCACTAGCATTCGATTCTACATATAAAACAAATAGAAGTCAAATGCCATTGGTGGTTCTAGTGGGTACAAACAATCATGCGATGACTTGTGTGTTTGGGTTTGCAATGATCCATAATGAGACTACAGAGACATATTCTTGGGTTCTAGAAAAATTCCTAGAGTGTATGAATGGAAAAATACCAGTGACAGTTCTCACGGATGGTTGCAGATCCATGAATAAAGCAATTGAGGATTTAATGTCCAGCGTAGTTCATCGAACGTGCTCATGGCATATCCTAAACAATGCTGCCAAACATGTACACCGAGAGGGTTTTCACAATAAACTGAGTCTTCTGATTAAAAGGTACATCGCACACTTGCTACTTTACTTTGAAGTATGTTGTTGTTACAATATCACAACTTTAGTTACTGTCCATGTTTTCTAAACAGGTACTATTCAGTCGATGAATTTGAAAACCGTTGGCAGCAGATGCTAACAGATTATAATGTAGAGAACAATGAGTGGGCCACTACATTATACAGAACGAGGAAGCGATGGGCGGACACATTCCTACGTGGAAATTATTTTGGCGGTTCTACTGCAACAAATAGATGTGAATCTATGAACGCATTTCTGAAAAGGTTTTTGAATGAGAAGCTGCCATTATGGAAGGCCCTTCAAAATTGTGACTATGCTTTGGCGGCCTTACATTACGGCCAGATGGGTAAGCATGTCAATGATAAACTCTCAACACCAGTTGTGAATCAAACTAGCATGGCCGTAATAGAAGGTAAATTTGCTGCAATTTACACTAGAACGGTGTTTTTAGATGTAAGGAAGGAAATCACCCGTTCTGATGCATATACTGTTCTCCATCATCACATCATAAGAGAGTCAGAAGTTTGTACTGTCCAAAAGTATATGTCGCCAAACAGTGTCAACCGGAAGGTTACATTTGATCCGGCCGACAACATCATAAATTGTGAATGCTTGTGGATGGAGACCAAGGGGATTCCCTTGTAGTATTATTTTTTAGCAATGAAGAGTTTGCAAATTGGAGATATTCCAAAGAACTTGATAAAATCTCGTTGGCTCAAGGATTGCAAAGAGAGTTATCTCTCCAGACCTGGCTCAGAAAGAAGATTCATCCACTCAGACACTATTGAGAGTAGAAGGTATGATGGTATTCATGAACAAGTTAATCTGTTTATATACTATTGTAAAAAATCAAGCAAAATTCAAGAGAGGGGAACGGAGTTGATGTTGTCTGTTCTGATGGAGTTGAAAGAAATGGTGACCGATATTGGTGAAGAAGAACAAATGGTAGCTGATGCAGTTCATGGAGTGCATGAAGCTTTAAAAGAGCCAAATCCGGTAGCCACAAAAGGAAGGCCTTCTCAAGGGAAATCAAGCCAGCCTACAGAAAGTCAGCCGATCCTGAAGCCTAGAGTATGTAGAGTTTGTAAAAAATCGGGTCACGATTTTCATAATTGTAAAGTACGAAAGCGAAATAGCGACAAAGAGCAAATGGAATAAAATGAAACGTCGTTGACTTAAGACAATGTCTTTCTTAGGTGGCAAGATGTCATTCACACGAGACAATTAGATAAAAAATATTTTCTCCAATGCAAAAGTTTGAGAAGACAATTAGATAAAAATGGAGAATATCAAATTCCAAGTTCAAAACGGAGAATATCAAAAATGGAGAAAATATGTTCTCCGTGCAGTTCAAAACGAAGAATATCATTCTCCGTTTCAAATGACACGGAGAATATCATTCTCCGTTTCAAATTAAAACGGAGAATGAACAATCTAATGTGTTTTTAACACTGGGAATCTTATTCTCCGTTTCAAATTAAACGGAGAATGCCGTTCTCCGTTCCAAATTAAACGGCGAATAGAATCCTCAATCATTTTAATACTGGGAACGGCATTCTCCGTGCAGTTCAAAATGGAGAATATAATTCTCTGTTACAAATGAAACGGAGAATATCATTCTCTGTTTCAAAATAAAACGAAGAATGAACATTCTAATGTATTTTTACTTTTTAACACTGGGAATGCTATTCTCCGTGTAATTCAAAACGGAGAATTATATTCTCCGTTTAATAAAACACGGAGAATGAACATTCTAATGTGTTTTTAACATTGGAAATTCTATTCTCCGTGTAATTCAAAAAGGAGAATTCTATTCTCCGTTTAATAAAACACGGAGAATGCTATTGTGGTGTCGTTGTTACAATGCTAGACTTGTATTTAAGAGGTCATTGGTTCAAATCTTGACTATAACAAAATTTTGTTTTATTTATACTTTTTTGTAAGTTATGTATGGGGCCCATTTAAAAGGAAAAAAAACTTTGATACAGGAGAGAAACTATGATACAGTAGGGGGTATCAAAGTTTTGATACCCCCTATGTATGACATGTGGGCCATCTCAAAATTTATGTGTATATATATATGTTTACACGTTTTACAAAGCAAGAGGGGACCACATGTCATACATAGGGGGTATCAAAATTTTGATACAGTAGGGGATATCAAAGTTTTGATACCCCCTATGTATGACATGTGGGCCCTCTTAAAATTTATGTGTGTATATATATGTGTACACATTTTATAAAGCAGGAAGGGCCCACATGTCATACATAGGGGGTATCAAAACTTTGATACCCCCTACTGTATCAAGAAAAAAACTTTGATACAATAGGGGGTATCAAAGTTGGCAGAATTCGAAGGGGCAGATTCATTGGTATTAATGGCATATAAATGGCAGTAGTTTGAAGAGTTTGTTCTAGTCTTACTTAGCTTTACTTGAGAAGGGACAGATGCATTGGTATTGATGGAAATTAATTGAATTGAATTCGAAGTGGCTGTCTTTTTAGCACATGAGTCCGAGTTGTTCCATGCCTATAAATGGCAGTAGTGTAGAGAGAGTTTGTTCTCGTCTTACTTAGCTTTTCTTGTGGAGATGGACTCTACCGATCCCCCGCCTTGGCAAAACGCTTTCCTCTTGGTTCTCGATCTCCTCGTTCGAAGAAGCTTTGGTGGTGAAGTCCTTCAGAAGACTGAGATGTGCCTGGGTTTGGATTTATTGCCATCCTACGCTCTATCGAAGCGCCCGCACGTTGATTGGCTCGGACTATGCATGATGTTCCTTTGCAGCCAGGAGTTCATTTCTTCTACGTATTCCATGGGTCCGACGATGCACGGTAGTAAAGTCCTTCAGAAGACTGAGATGTGCATGGGTTTGGATTTAATATCGTTCCATGCTCTGTCGAAGCACCCACCAGGAGTTTATTTCTTCGACATGTTCCATGATGAAGAAGGATGCCTTTGCACGGTGCTCCGCCTCAAGGAATTCCTTTGCCTCAGTGAGTTCCTTTGCTCGAAGGATGCACGATGAAGTGACTTGCCTCAAGGAGTCATTCGACGGTTCCTATGCTCTGATGATGCACGATGAATACCACATGGACATGAACTGAAAGACGACAGAGAACAACACTCCTTCACAGTCGAAGCTTTCAATTGAATTCCTTAAGGCAAATCACTTCATCGTTCATCGTCAAAGCAAATGGATCTCCCTGAACAAAGGAACTCCGTGCATAGTCAGAGCAATGGAACTCCATGAACAAAGGAACTCCGTGCATAGTCAGAGCGAATCAAAGTGCGAGCGCTCCGACAGAGTGTGGGTTTGGATTTATTGCGCTCGCACTTTGATTCGCTCTGACTATGCACAGAGTTCCTTTGTTCATGAGTTCCATTGCTCTGACTATACACGGAGTTCTTTGTTCAGGGAGATCCATTTGCTTTGACGATGCACGATGAAGTGATTTGCCTCAAGGAATTCAATTGAAAGCTTCGACTGTGAAGGAGTGTTGTTCTCTGTCGTCTTTTAGTTCGTGTCCACGTGGTAGATGGTATTCATCGTGCATCGTCAGAGCATAGGAACCGTAGGATGACTCCTTGAGGCAAGTCACTTCATCGTGCATCCTCCGAGCAAAGGAACTCACTGAGGCAAAGGAACTACTGCCTCAAGGAATTCCTTTGCCTCAAGGAGTTCCATTGCTCTGCGATGCCCGCACGCAGCTCACATTCAACTTTTTTCTTGATAGTAGGATTTTATGTAGTATTTCAGACTTTCATAATGTAAATGTAACTCAAAAAGTAAAACTTTTTGTGGTTTTCACAATGTAAATGTAACTCAAAAAGGATTTTATTATAAAAGACAGCAGAGCAGACATTATAAAAGACAGAAGTTCTCTTGAAATCTAATTCTTAGCCCATACCAACCTCATCATTGTAGTCTTCTTAGCCCATACCAACCTCGTCATATTCTCATTAAGCTCATCTTCATTCTCCTTTTCAAACTAAACGGAGAATAACATTCTACGTTTCGAAAGACACGGAGAACGTCCATTCTCCGTTTAAATAAAAACGGTGAATGAACATTTTAATGTGTTTATTATCCGTTTCAAGACAGACGGAGAATGTTATTATTCCGTTCCGAAATAAACGGTGAATAGAATCCTCAAACGATTTAATTTAAACGGGAAAGTTATTCTCCGTTTCAAGTAAACGGAGAATTCCATTCTCCGTTCCAGATAAAATGGAGAATATAATCCGAAGGGGCAGATTCATTAGGAATAAATTGCATATAAATGGAAGAATTCATTAGTATTAATGGCATATAAATGGCATATTCATTGGTATTAATGACAATAAAACTGACTGCCACTTGGCGCATGAGTTCGAGTTGTTAAATTTTGCCAATAAATGGCAGAAGTTGGGAGAGCTTATTATAAAAATGACTGCAACTTGGCGCATGAGTTCGAGTTGTTTCATATGTAAATAAAAGTCAAACTTTTCGTGGTTTTGACAATGTAAATGTAATTCAAAAATGATTATATTATAAAAGCAGAGCTTATAAAAGACAGAAGTTCCTTGCCCAATTACATCATAATTATATTGTTGTTTTACAATGTCATTGCTTGGTTTGTGTTACATATTTGCTTGAAAGCAACTCCTTAGCCCATGCCAACTTCATTGTTGTCATCTTCTGGTAAGTTTCATTGTCATTTTCCTCCCGGTATTTCGAAGGGAGGAGTCGTCAACATATTCATATAATACGCCGTGTACAATAGGCAGTTGGATGTCCCTTGTTGTGGGCAATTTAGAGAACAATTCAGCACTTTGCTCTCATACTCCTTCTTCGACGGGCATCTCTCCCTCATCATATCAACTTTTCTCCTGACGATAGGCTCTAAGGTTTTCTTCATTAATTCTGCATCCACCTTGCACGTATCGTACGTGTTTTGCCTCAAGGAGTTGTAGTGTGTCCAGTCGTAGGAGATAAAGTTGAATGTGAGCAGAGTATAGTGTTTGATGGATGCATTAAAGAGTGGGATGAATAGCAACTCTATATCGTCCTCCAAACCCATGACGAAGTCTACTAACTCTGTTTGGATGTCTTCAAAGGCGCCGGCTTTTACGTTTTCTTCATTGGCACGTTGAACGATGGTCTGTTTCCCAAAAATAATACACAATATCATGAGTAATTTTTTCTGTCATTTTTCATCGGTTTACACATGAATATGGATTTTTCTGTTTGAATTCTTACTAATGTGTGGGCCATCATGAATGCAGACCACTTATGTGATTGGGGCGCCGGCTTTTTTTTCTGGATCAATGGTACCTCCTTTGAACTAGACGGGACACACCTTTTACTGACTTGAATTTCTCTCAGCTTCTTTATTATTATGTCCAGTATGCCAGCCTCCATGTCGTCATAGTTGAGTATGTCTTGCATGTCTACTGTCGACAGCTGGACTGAAACTCCATTTTCACCCTTTTCTGGATAAAATTCGTATACAATATCACTGCACATAAATTTAGTTTAGATTAAATTAATAAAGATAGACTCTCATTACATAATTGTGAAAAAAGTCTAGAAAAAACGAAAGAAAAAAAAGGTTCAGAATACATACTTTGGAGAATTCTTTCTGGGAATTATGATGTCGATGTATTGTTTCTTCAGCTCTTCATCCGCATATTTCCAAAGTAAGAGTTCATCGCATTCCCTTAGTATGACGTGGTTCTTCTTTAATTCATCCATTTTGGCATCTTTTCGGGATTTTGGAGCGGCATTAACCTTCCGTTTTTTATTAGCCTCTCCAACTGTATTGCTTTTTATTAATCTCTTTCCCTCCGATCCTCCTCTTCTTCTGACTTCTCTTGGAGCAGCAAGTTCAGCAGCTGCTTGAAACTTCTCACGCTGAAGTGCTACAACCATGGCTTCGAGATCTTGAATTTTTCCATCCTTTTCATTGGCTTCAATATTAATCGATTCAACTTTATTTTGAAGCTCCCTTTTCTCCTCAACGAGCCTTTTATTTGTTTCTCTGAGTTGCTCGGTTGTTCGTACTGAAATAAAATAAACAACAATAAATGTATGATGTGAACCTAACACGGAGAATGACATTCTCCGTGTAATATAATACGGAGAATAGCATTCTCCGTTTGGAATTACACGGAGAATAACCTTTCCAGTATCGAAATGATAGGGAATAGCAATTATCTGTTTCAAATAACACGGAGAATGACTATTCTCCGTGTTATAATACACGGAGAATAGTCATTCTCCTGGAAGATTCCAAATCAGAAATTTGAAATAGAAAAGATTTTACCTTGTGCATGTAGCTCTGATTTAAGAACAGAATTCTGCTTTCTCAAATCCTCCAGTTCATGCACAGAGCCCTCCATCACAACGTTGACTGTACGTTGTTGTGCTTCTTGTGCCTCGAGCTCTTTCAGCTTTTCTTTGAGTTTCTCGTTCTCAAGGTTGGCTGCACGTAACTGCGCTCCTTGTGCCTCCATCTCTTTTAACTTTTCTTTGAGTTCTTCATTCTGCGTAAGAATATCAGAATGATGTCTTCTCAAATCCTCCAGTTCATGCACAGAGCCCTCCATCACAACGTTGACTGCACGTTGTTGCTCTTCTTCTGCCTCGAGCTCTTTCAGCTTTTCTTTGAGTATGGCATTCTCAAAGTTGGCTGCACGTAACTGCACTCCTTGTGCCTCCATCTCTTCTAACTTTTCTTTGAGTTCTTCATTCTGTGCAAGAATATCAGAATGATGTCTTCTCAAATCCTCCAATTCCTTTGCTGAGTCGTCCATCACAGTGCCAATTTCATGATGCTGTGGTATCCGTTGTTCATCAAAATTATTCCCACCTGCTTCTTAGTGTTCTTCCTCTCCCTCTTTTTCAACTTCTTCTATAGGTGGCTCATCTTCTATGTGCCCTTCTTCTTCCCCAACAGGTATAACCAGATCTTCAAATATCATCTTCGATCTCATTTTGTTGTGATATTCGGCCTTGAGGAAGTTTGAGATTTCTTACCCATTCCATGTGAAAAATCTTGGGTAATCAGGAATTGGGGCGAACTTCCTTTCCACAAATTTACTATGTTTTGTAAACCAATAGAGGAAGTATATTGTGTAACCTTCCAATTTGTGGAAAGCCATTGAGTAATCCCCCTGTTCAGTTTTGCTTATACTCCTCTTTATGCTATCCATTACGTATGACAGGATTAACCTACCTTGGCCAGCATATACTGTTGATGACGTCCACACTGTCTACCAAGGCCAAGAATCTGTACGGCAAATTTGAACCGCCAGACTTGTGAAGAATACTGTTTGGCACAAGTGGAAGATTATTAGCTTGGCCAAATCTCTGGATTAACATCGTTATCTCCGCCACGAAGCCGTCGTAACAATTCAGAGAACTTGTCTCTCACTTCCTTATTTGTGACTTCTGAGTGTTTGCTATAAAACCCCTAAATTTCTACTATATATTTTTTTTAAATTTAGTACCGATTAAATTTTTGTGTTGTACGTCGCGTAGTCGTATTATACGTCCCGCACGAATTTTATTTTTTGAAATTGCTCGACGAGTGCGATTATGTGCGGCGTACATATTTTTGAAAAATATTATTTTTCTATTTTTGTAGTTTCAGAATAATATACATAATAATTATTTTGTTATCGTTCCAAAAAATTTCCAAGTTTGTTATTTTATTTATAAAACCTTACATTTTTCACAATTATTAATAATAAATAATATTTTTATTTGTATGCTAGAAAAGCATAATTATGAAAATATTATTTGTGCATACATATATATTTGTAATTATTTATTGGTTTATTTTAAATATTAATGTAATTTTCGAAATTATTATTATTAGTATTTTTGAAAAACATATTTTGAATTTATTGTGGAGATTTAAATATTGATTTGAATTTATGTATTTATTTAAATAGTTAATATTGGAATTTTATTTATTGATTTGATTTTAAACTAAGGGAATTAAATTAGATTTAATTGGATTGGATTTAGATTTGATTGATTTAATTTAATAGATTGATTTATCTAATTTGGGTTTAAACAAACCTAATCTTTATCTAAGTGGAAATTCCCATATCCTATAAATAGGCCGGTACTCCTCCACATTATTCATCTCCCACAAATTTCCTCCATAAATCTACGTGCATCGTGTCCGTGTTCATCCATAAATCTTATTCCATAATTACAATTACATTATCTTTTCCGTGTCGGACACACCCCGACACCATCGAATCCCAAACCCGACTCTAAGCCTACTCGGTTTTCGAACGCCCCCGCCGTCCCGATGCCACCCCGCTATCCGCCATACCCTCACAACAAGCAAGTCGACCACCAACCACCATCACCGACTCCGCCTGGCCACTCCGACCGACCTTCCGATGCCGTACACCACGACCACACACCCGGCCACCTTCATCACCACCACCAAACTTCACCACAGCCCCGGCCAACCCCGACCACCCATCCTGGCCAAACCTCGACCCCGACAGAACCATCGGAACCACCAGAATCCCCTTCGCGGCACGCCACAAACCACCACCGTACCCCCAACTCCTCTTTCGACAGCGCCAACCCATCACGGCCAACCAACAACCCGACCAAACCAACCGCCACCGCGGCCACTGTCGCGGCAGCTCCGCCACCACCATCAGTAACACCCATCACGGCCACCGCCTAGGCCGGCACCACCACAGACCACCCTGGCTGGACCACCGCCCCTGGTCAACGCCACTACCAAACCACCCGCCACTAGCCAAGCGGCCGCCGCCACCACCCAAGAAACCAAATAGGGAAAGAAAAAACCCTAAAATAAAACCCTAGATCTAGACTCACCTCCATCCACGTGCCTTCCCGCGTCGACCCCACGTCGGACTGCGCCGACCGTGTTCTCCGGCGAACGATCGCCTGAGCCTCCGTCTGCCGTTCCCGTTCTCCGTCGCCGCCCACCAAGCCGGACCTGCTCCGATCTCCGCGCCCAGGCCGCCAAGGTCACACCCGAGCGGCGAACGCCGTACGCCGACGGAACCTTCCCGACCTCCTCTTCCCGCTGTTCCTCAAACCCTCTCCAGCTCCTCACCTTGCCTCCGCTCCTCCGCGAGGCCGCCGCCGCGCCAGCGCCTCCGCGCGCCGCCCCCATCCCGACGATCGCCTGTGCCCTTCACCACTCGACGCCGCGCCCCTTTTTTTTCCCCTTAGCCGTGCCTCCACCGACCGCCTACGATCTCGTCCGCCGAATCCGACCATCTCCGGCTCTCTCCCGCCGACTCCTCAATCCTCAGCCGCCTCACTCCGCCGCCCCTCCGCCGAATCGCGCCTTCCCTTTCTTTTCCCTTTCATTTTCTTCTTTTAGTAGAGCAGCAGTGATCTACTGCTGTAAAGTATTTTGTTTTTATTTTTTATTTTATATATTATTTATTTTATAGTTATTCAATTGTTTTTTTTGTTATTGTTTGTTTCTTTGTCTTATTTAGTGTTCTTTATGGTTCTCAAGAGAACAGCAGCTGGTAGCTTTAAATTTTATTTTAAATTCTTTGTTTGATTCCCCTCTTCTAAAAGGAGAACAGTTCTGTTACTGTTTTTATTATTATTATCATTATCATTATCATTATATTTATCATTAGGATAGTTATTATTATTATTATTATTATCATAATTATCGGTATTATCATTATTATTTTTTTATTATTATTAATGTTATTAAATCTTCTCGCGAAACGAAGAGGAACAATGAGTTATCATTATTTTTATTATTAGTATTAGTATTAATATTATTAGATAAATAGATAGTTAACATTTTTAAAAAATTATGTTTGACAACTCAGTAGCCCTAAAATATTTTCCTAGATTTTTATATTTATTTAAAATATTTTTGGACTAATAAAAAATTTAGTTTCTAACCTAGATATCATATTTTGATAAGATTCGAGTTTTTGACTAAAAGTTTATTTTGATTTCTAGTATTACATACAAGTATTTTTACTAATGAAATATAGTTCTTTCTAAATCATATTTTTACTACTTAAAAGTTTTAGATGAAAAATGATTTCTAACTTAAAGTACGTATTTTATCTAAAATATTTTCCAATTTATTATAAATTGTTTTCTAAAATCGTATATATATTATTTATCTAATTTCCTTCGAATATCCTCTTGTCCATGACGCAGCCTATCTTCCTATTCCCTTACCAATTCTAGACTACCCTATGTCGACCCTAACTATTTTGACCCTTCTGGATCCAATGGAACTGTCCGTGCCACCATCTGAGGTCACCTTGCATAGTTGTTACATCGAAGTTGTAGATCGTGCCACATTGATTATCGCAGCACACCAGGCGTACTACCAGGCAAGACACCTTGCCATTTGCTGTTTAATTATTTTAGCTCATATTTCATGCATGTTCATTATTTTCTTTTTGCAAAATAAACTGCGATACATGGCATAACTGTTAGAACTTACTGTTCATTTATATTTCCTGTTATGTATTATTTTTCTCACATTAAACCTAGATTTAAGGGACCACCTTGTGTGTTTCATTCATTGGCCTTGACACGTTGTAACACGAAGTTGTGTGTCGCATGTAGGATACGGAAGTGCGTGATTGGCTGGCCACCAGTACGTACAAGCCGTGCGATAGGAATAACCGCTAATAGAGGTTGCATGCTAGTTTGACTTAGCGGTTATAGAGGTTAATATTGTGGATACAACATAGTAGGCATTGGGCGGGAAGGACAATTCCTTAGCGTATGGGCTTCGATGCACTTTCCCTTGTGACCCGGACTCTCCGCTGGAGATACGGGGTTGATGACCCATGATTACTGACGGCCACTGACGATTCTGCGGAACGTTATGCTCTTACTGATGGGGCCTCTGGTGCCCAAGGGGGACTATGTCGATCCTATTTAGCCAGGGTCCATGCGCAGGAAGGGTTGTTCTTAACTACATTTCACTTAGAACGGTAGGCTACCTTATCCGTTAGGTACGAGTACTTTTGGTTTGGGTACTTGTATCTGACCGTGGCTTGGGACAATAACTTGTCGCGGATTAGTTTGTCACATCTTGTCCTTGTTTGGTTGTAGGTGTGACTTACTACTTCGATGAGAAGGTATTGAACCTTGTTGGGGTCCGGATACCATATTGGATTCATAGCATGGGAAGATACGTTACCGTGAATTAGTTTACCATCTCATGTCCTTGTTTGGTTGAGGGGATGGTACGCTCGTTCAGTAGGTACGTATTGGAACATGTTATAATTCAATTTACTTATTTATTTGAGCAATATTTATTCAGTCTATATGGCATGATATTATGTGTCTTGTTACGTCCCTCTGAGGACCTGGTTATCTCCCCAGGTGTGTGCTATTGTCTTTCGTAGGTGCTTTAGCTCTAGCCGTGTTCATTGCTATTTCTCGAGGATGATTGCACTTGGATCGTCTTCGCTTCGCTCGCCAAAACCATTCTTTTGTACATCATGTATTTTTCCTTTACTTGTTGGTAGTAGATTTGTCTCCGCCCAATATATTGTATCATGACAAATTCATTCTCATTATATGATCTTTATTCATTTATTCTATGTGGATGAGATTAGTTATGGTTCTACTGCATTTTACAGCTTATGTATTTATATGAGGCTTCCATATATTGGAGTATACTTCGTATGAATACAGCTGGCATGTCTACGTTCTTAGTCCTACGTATTTTGGGACTGGGACGTTATATTTGCCCTTGGTATTAGCCAGCAATCTTGTGAAGTGATCTCTACACAGGCTCAATGATACTGGTCGTGTGGGCTGCTGTTGTTTTTCCTTTATCAATCTTCTGTAAGAAACATCATCATCGCTTTCTTCATTCAGCGTAGACCGAATATGACTGCTATATCCTCGACGCTTGGCGCAATTTTAACAGTGGTGCTCAATTCAAAGCACCCGACGCCATCTTCTTCTTCTGTGTAACTTGCAATTAAATTCTCAAGCCCTTCGGAGACCTTGGCCACTTCGGAGACGTGGACTCTGTTTTGGTAGAAAATCTCGACAAAATTCCAGAAACCGGTATTCTTCAAGGAACCAATAACTGGCTCAGGTAAACGGCCAACATCTCGATTAACCTTCTCCATAAGATTTAGTATTGGCTTGAAGGTAGAAAAGAAAAGTCTTGAATCCTTGTTCCTGACAGATTTTTTTTCTACAAAACAAAAAAAAAAACAAAAAATTAGGTCGGAGAATGGCCATTCTTATGGGTTTTAACACTGGAAACGGCATTCTCCGTTTCAAGTTAGACGGAGAATTCCATTCTCCGTTCCAAATTAAACGGCGAATAGAATTTAACATTCAAATGCGTTTTATGACGGAGAATGTCATTTTCCTTGTAATATATACAGAATTTGCGAACATAAAATCAAAGTTATACCTTCTGTTTGCACTTCTTCTTGCACTTCTTTTTGTTTAGCAACTTTTTCCTTTTTCCTTTGTGCAACTTTCTTAGAATAGGGTTTCCGTTGTTCTCCGTCTATCGCTTTTGGATTTTCTGTAACTGGTGCATCTTCTCTAATTGGTGATGCTGCCGGTGATGATTCTGCCGCTGATGCCGACATGGTGTGAATATTGCGAATGGGGAGGAAGGTTTGAAGATTTTGGAGGAGAATGACCTAGGTTTGAGTACAGAGTGGATTATGGAAGAAGAGGAAGCTTCGAAACGGTTTTCTTTTTTCTTTTTTTAATAAAAGGGTTCGGGGGTGTTTTGAATTAATTAGAAGGGCAAAAATGTCATTCGATGGAAGGGCAAAAGACTCCTTTCTGCTTAATTATATTAATTTGAAGGACAAAAATGATTCTGCTTAATCAAAAAGAATTGAAGCCATTTGGCAAAAATGTCATTACAACTCAACAAAACAAATGAACATAATACATTAGGGGTTTCCATACATTAGATATAAAAGAAGAAGAAAAAAAAATCATCGTCTTTCATATTCAATCATTTCAGATTGGACTTCTTTTTTAGCTCTTCATTGTGCTCTGAAGTTGTAATCCATTCAGCAGCTTTGCGTCTTTCCTTTTCCGCATCAAACTGCATATAACAAACATAACATCAAAAATATTGCTCTAAAAAGTTGAAGTTTTTGACGACATATTTTCATACTTACATCGAGAGAACGGTAGTCTAGACTACACCGGTCTTTCATGAATGATATTGCAAAAATCCCACAATCAACATAATTGCCTTGGCGGGGAACATAAGAAGGACGTTTTATTGCAAAAGTAGAAAAGCTGAACCTAGCATCTCTCAACTTCAAAATCTCTTCTTCGAGAAAGATATCCAAATTTGAAAGCTATAATTACCAGAATACAATATGTATTAGTATACCGCGTATCTTGTACCCAATTCATAAAAATTGATGAACATGAGCTTACTATTTCTTTTATGACTGTTTTGTTTTGAATCGGATCATCTTTAGATGCAAGTGAGTCCCAAATTTCAACAGTCCTTTTTTTAATCAGAACTCTTGCAAGAGTATAGTGTTCGCCCAAATGAATGGGTATGTATATCTGAATCAGAATAATTAGGTAAAACAAATTAGTAAATTTTCAGAAAATTAGGATTAATATTTAAACATAAATACATTAATACCTCCTTACAAGTGCTTAAAGATCCCATGTAATCCTGAAAATATTTAAACTTCTTCCATAATTCATGAGGCTTTTTGACGGATTGAGGTAACGTTGCTTTCTACATACACATCAATTAATATATTACGAAGGACAAACAAACGAGAAAATTGTTAATGCATATGCATTGAAGAATAAAATGCTCACTCACCGACATCCTTATTGGTAAAAACCATACATTAGCTTTATTGGAGGTTCTTTTCCGTTCCTTTGCGGTGAGAAGAGCAGAGACAATACCTACAATCTGAATAAATCATTAAAAATGTCAGCGATGGAATCGAAGTAAACATAGATGGCATCTAAGAAGAAATATACTATCTATACATACCCCATTGCTAATTTTCGTTAAAGGAGCTAAGGTCTTCATCTCCCACCGAGACACATAGTTTTTGTTGCAAGATGATATTATTTCTCTAAGAAAAGAAACGAATAAATTAGGAGAAAAAAATGTTGGAATTAAATCAAAACTCATATTACTTACTCGTCAGGTCTATCATCTGCAAAAATATAGTCGTAATATCTCGAAGAAACACTAGTACAATTGCTAGGCTTCGAGGTTGAACCCCTTATTAAATTTTTCGATGGTGTGACCGGATGTAAATTTCTACGCATTCTTTTAGAAGCACTGCTAAAATCAGTTTCTTCTATAGCGTCCAATGCGAGAAATTGGTCCAATGCTTTACTACGATACTGTAGCTCCACGTCCTCCTCTTTGGAAGAAGATATAACGGAAACCACCTTCACATTATTAAAGGCTCCAGATAAAGATGCCTTCTTCAAAGCTGGAGATTCTTCAAACTTCTCAAAATGCTGAGATAAATTCATTTGTTCAATTTCTAATGAACAAAGCTTAGAATTGATCTTTGCAACATCAGCTGAAATCTTCGACAGATGTTCTTCAATCTTGCGTAACATACGCGGAATGAAGGTTTCTTTTGGAGCTGCCATCCAATCTTCTACGTCTTCTACATTTTCCACCACACGAGTAGACATCTTGAGAACAAGAAAACTATTGTATTTCAGAAAACTATTCTATGTATTTCAGAATGAATAATAGTACTATGAAACAAGAAAACTATTGTATATATAGCAAGAGAGAAGTACAAAAAGTGAGGAAGATGGAAAGACAAATAAATTTCGAGAGTCGTTTGATTGAGGGGGGCTCGAGGAAGATTCTACTAGCCGTTTGATTGAGGAGGGCTCGAGAAAGATTCTACTATCCGTTTGAAAAATACAAAAGGTTATCGTGATCAACTTCAATTAAGGAACTCTATAAGAGGTTTAATTCCGCTTGATTGAGGAACTCGACGAAGTCCGCCGCGAACCGGAACTTCTTCTTCTTTTCTTCTTCATCTCCGTTTCTCCTTCCACCACCACCACCATGCCCTGTAGCTTTATAACAAAAATATTAAATTGTTAGATGAAACAAAAAAACTAATTATGGAAAGATTACTAAATCAAAATCAAACAGAACACATATTCATAGAAAACATGAGATTAAAGATGAAAGTGCCACAGAAGCAATACCATAATTTTACAACAACTAAGCAGACTCTGCTAAGCAATAACTAAAATTAGGGATTGTGTCCTCCCTGGATTTAATTTACACAAAGAAGAGATTTGAGAGAACGTACCATTCTCCGCCCTAAATATACCATTCTCCGTCCTAAATGTACCATTCTCCGTCCATTCGCCGTATTAAAATTAAAGAGAATGGCCATTCTCCGTGTTAAAAGCTGAAAGAATATGGCCATTCTCCTTCCATTCGCCGTATTCACCGTCCACTCGTCGTATTAAAAGCAAAGAGAATGGCCATTCGCCGTATTCTCCGTCCATTCTCCGTCCTAAATGTACCATTCTCAGTCCACTTGTTGTATTAAAAGCAAAGAGAATGGCCATTCTCCGTCCATTCGTCGTATTAAAAGCAAAGAGAATGGCCATTCTCCGTCCATTCGCCGTATTCACCGTCCATTCGTCGTATTAAAAGCAAAGAGAATAGCCATTCGCCGTATTCTCCGTCCATTCTTCGTCCTAAATGTACCATTCTCCGTCCATTCGCCGTATTGAAAGCAAAGAGAATGGCCATTCTCCCAAAAAAAATATTCTCCTCGAAAATATTATCTTTAGAAAAGTTAAAAAATAATCCGCCCGACCTCAGAAGCAGGTTTCCTCAGTTCACCACCACCACCATGACATGTAGCTTTATTAACAAAATATTAAATTGTTAAATGAAAAATAAAATTTCAGACAATGGCATGGGCAGTAAAATTAGAGCGGCGCCGCTGGTACTTCTCCTTGTTCGAGGAGGTCTCGACGACGTCCGACGCGAAGCGGACCGATTCTTCTCGGCGCAGCTGGTACTCCTCGTTGTTCTAGGAGGGCTCGACGACGTTCGACGCGATCCGAACCGATTCTTATTTCCTTCTTCATCTCCGTTTCTCTTTCCACCACCACCAGCACCACCACGATTACCATGGCCTGTAACCAAAAAAAAGTTCAGATTAATTTGGATGGACGAAAGATAGAGTAAATATGAGTTAATTTAGGGTATTTATTGAAAAAATTAAAGTGAAGAATGACCTGCTAAAGCAAGTTACCAACAGGTCAAAAGTCTAAATCAGCATTAAATGATGTCTCCTGTATTATTTTATCTGAATTTAATCTGAACCGTCACGGTCTAGATTTCGGATGTATCGATACATCCATTTCCAGTGGATGTATTGTAGAATTTTCCATATATATATATATATATATATATATATATATATATATATATATATATATATAAAATATATATGATCTCTAGCCTAGTGGTTAAGAGAGATGCATGCGGCCCAAGTGGTCGGGAGTTCGAGTTCCGGTGGAGGCGTGTATACCACTTGGGCCGCATGCATCTCTCTTAACCACTAGGCTAGAGATCATATATATTTTTTATTATATATATATATATATATATATATATATATATATATATATATATATATATATATATATATATGTGTGTGTGTGTGTGTGTGTGTGTGTGTGTGTGATGTAACATAGGTTGGTAGGTGGGTAGTTGGGTTATGATTATGATTTCTTGTCATTTTAATTTTTTTTATTAATAGATTTTGATTTAAATAAATCATAGTAAATTTATTTTAATTTGAAAAACCTAATTTTGTTAGTAATTACTTTAGATTATTAGGTGTTTATAAATCAAGTTTTAGCTAAACATAATATAGGAATTTTCCTATAAAATTGCTAGAAGTACAATAGTTTATTTAATTTAATTTCTAAATAATATTATAAAATGACAAGATTGACCTCAAATTTTAGGGTTGATCTCGAGATCCATATATTTTTAAGACCACCAACGGAGCTGCGGAGCGAGCAGGGGGACTCTGTCCAAGCTGTCTCATTAACACCCTTGAACAAACCAAAGAATAGATATGATGAAGCACTTGAAGAAGTAGGTTATGAAGTGTAACAAAGTACCATATGCATGCCAAATTAAGATGTAACCAAGAGCATGGTTGATCCTAGAGCAAGTCGAACAAGACTTGATGTTTGGACAATCCCCTTTGTTAGGGCAACTCTTCAAGTTTAGTGTGATTCTATCAAAGGTTAGGATCACGGATGACCACCAGGACTAATTCACAATAAAGGTCGAGGGACAACCAAAATTAATTTTGGATAGAGTAATCCAATGCTCCTACCCGACCCTGACCAAGAGTACAATATGCATGCCAATGATTAGGGCTGCAAATGAGCCAAGCTTTTGTAAGCTTGAGCTTGAGCTTGGTTTGACTAGAATTAATCGAGCTTGATAAATTTTTTATTTTAGAGCTTGAGCTTGGCTCGAGCTTGTTTATATTAAGCTTGAGCTTGGCTTGGTTTGAGCTCGAGCTTGGCTTGATAAGCAAGCTTGATTCAAACTTGATAAACAAGCTCGATAAGTTTGATTTCAAGCTCGTTCAACTTTATTTCAAGCTCTTTAAGCTTGATTTCAAGCTTAACGAGCTTGTTTTCAATTTAGTTAGGTTTGAATTCAAGTACCTGTAATATTAACAATTTATTTATAAAAAATTTAATTAAAAAAGTTCCTTAATATCAATTTTATATATATATATATATATATATATATATATATATATATATATATATATATATATATATATATATATATAAAGTTCAACAAAGAACAAACGAGCTTCCAAACGAGCCCGTTCGTGAGCTCAAACGACCCGAGTACTTCTAAGCTTGAGCTTGGCTCGTTTATTAAACGAGTTCGAAAATGAAACTTAAACTCAGCTTGTTTAGTAAACAAATCGAGCTCAAACGAGCTTTTATCGAGCCAAGCTTCGAGCAGCTCGCGAACGGCTTGGCTCATTTGCAGCCCTACCAATGATTCACTATGCTGAGTATAATGCAAAGAGAAGGATGAACGAGCGTCTCAACAAACCCAAGAATAGATAAGATGAAGCACTCGAAGTAGGTTATGAAGCTCCGCGATCATTTCCACTTCACACCAAGCTTATGACAGAGACCTTCGACAAAATATATCACATCATTACTCACTACCTACTACACATCACAGCTGGGAAATATACTTGCTGTGTGCCACAACATAAATAGAAGAACGGACATCGACAAGAAGAAAGCTCGCTGGCCACCGGACCATACTCGAGCGATCAGCAGTAGCTGAGCTCGGACCCGGCCCAGCCTGACATTGATGTCCCCGGGAAGCACGATGGGAGTTTGTTCATGTGCGTATGGGGTCACACGCATCTTGATTGGACCTCTTGTCACGTACAAACCAATCGAGTTCTTGTAGTACTCGCCGAGCGTCCTCTCCTCCGCTTCTTCTGCTTCGAGAAACCTGCTGAAGCCGTAGGAAAAAAGTATTACAAGGCTTAGTAGGCTAAATTTATTTTTATTCTCGGACAAATTTAAAAATAATAATTCTATTTTTATATTTGGTCTAGGTTATAAAAATTTATTGTCTAAAATTTTGAATTCTTGAATAAATTATTTCTCTTCAAAACATGATAATACTATTCCTTAAAAATAAAAATAGGTGGATTTTTTTTCCGGATAAAATAATTTTGTTGTTCTTTTTATACTGTTAGTTTTTTTTTCCTTTTTATTTTTATTTTATTCTTAAGATTTTTTTCGGTCTTTTGGTTTTATTTTCAGTTTTTTTGGGTTTTTTATTTTTAAATTTGTTTTTGTTCATTTTTTTTGTATTTTTTTCATTTTCTAGAATATTTTTTGTTTTTTTTTTCAGTTTTTATCTCTTTTTTTTTAATACTAAAGGATCTTTTTCATTTTTCAATTTTTAAGAATATCTTTTGTTTCCTTAGGTATTTTTTTTTCTTCCAATTTTCCATCGTTTTCATTTTAAAAAAATGTTTTTCTTTCAGTTTTTTTTTCTTCCCAATTTGTCATCTTCTTGGAAATATTCATATAGTCACCCAATATGAAAATATAATTTTTCAAAAAAATAATTTTTGAAAACTCGGTTATATAGCATTTCGCATACTAAACGGCATATATTATTTCTCCTTAAGGAAGGAATAATTGGTGCGTAGGTTCATTTTTGCCTTATCGTGTCTGGAGTTGCTAAGAAGGGGCACTCTCAAATACACTCTTTGTACTTGTACAAAGTAAGAGTAATCCTACGTTCAGATGATTGCCACTTACCTATACTAGTAACTAATAACCTTTGCTAGCAGTCATCCAAAATTGCTTGTGAAAATGTTGAATTTCACGGACTTACAAAATAAAAATCTATTTTATAATCTCGGTTTTATGTTAAGGAATTAACTCTTCCATTAGTTTATGTTAGTAAGGAATTCACAGCTCTGTATATACTCTAAAATTTAAATATAAAATAATAATCTATTCGAGACTGAGGTTTGAACTTGGTTCAATGCCCTTAAGACAATATTCGTCCCGCACTGGTGCTTACGGTTTTAATGAAGATTAGTCTTCCAGGATAAAACAGTTCTTCTTCTTCGATAGTAGTACTTCACGTCGTAGGAACTCGTCGAAGCAATATTGGTTGTCCCTCTCTCTCTCTTAGACTTAATTCTAGATTGATGAATTGATTGAGTGATTGAATTATTCAAACACTTATATGCTTTTATAGAAATAAAGAGACGTAATGGAAAGAACACATCTTTTCAATAAATAGATTCGTATATCTTTCTGTTGGTGTTTTTACTTGTTGATGTTTTGCTTTAGAAACTAGAAACATAGTTCCACATTGAAAAAACTAAATGGAAGGTACGATGGTACCTCTATATAAAGTTTTGCTGTGTTGAGAGATCACATGAAGTGTGGAGAGGCACATGGGTGCCATGTGGGAACATTTTTTCTAGTGGAAAGAAGGCTAAACCAACAAAGAAGCATTAATGCCTTTTGTCATGCTCATGGGATAATTTTCTTGTGGAGCTAAGCCCCGAAGGTGCTTAGTGACTCGGGCTCAAGGGCGTAAAGTGGCATTTTGTTTGCGCACTTTGCAGTTAGCACGTCGCCATAGGCGCAATGTACGTAGTTGATGTGTAACACCTAGTTTTTTAGAATAGGATAATTTTAAAATTTTATAATTATAATTATTATTTAATGATATTTATTTCATATTATGATTTTTAGTGATTTTTAATTATTTTTAAACTATTTAAATTCATGACTTGTAATTTTGGTGTTTTGCTAGTGAAACGGTAGAGACTGCCTACCCTAGAGCCTAGCTATGTGATTAGGATATTTTTGACATTTTTAGGGTTATTTGAATTTATTATAATTTATTTGAATTTATAGGAATTTTTAGGATTTATTCTGGAATAATTTGAATGATGGTTGACTAGGTTGACTTTGACTAGTGTGGACTGGGTAAACTAACCTAGAAGCTAACCCTAGATGTGTTTGGACTTGGTTAGGTCATGTGACCCTAGTTAGACTGGAGTTAACTCATGGTTTAGTCATTTAAACCCAAGTTAGAATAGAAGGCATTTAGACACAAGTCATGACTTGTGATTTGAACCATTGATTAATGACTAAGCCCAATCCATTAGCCCTAACCTAACCCTAATCCATTAGTGGCCAGCCAACACTAGCCTTGGAAATCCCCCTATAAATAATCTCCTCCATTAGGGCTAGCCTCCTTAGAATTTCTCAAGTTTTGGAAGAGGTGAGCCTCCATCTTCAAAAATCCCTAGAAATTCCATTTTAGCTCCATTTTTCCTCAAACAAATTGCAATAGGTTTTAAATGAGGTGTTCTTGCTGTTGTTAATTATTTTTCTCAGATTCTTACCAATTTGGAGAAGTTTGCTAGCAAGAGGAACCCCCCATTTGAGGCTTTTCTTGTATTTGGTCACCAATAGGTAAATCAATGTAAACACTATTAAAATTATAGTTTCTTTGCATATTTGGAGAGCCCTAGGTCTACCCTAACTGTAGGTATGCCTAGACCTAGGTTTCGTGTCCATTTCGTGTCCTAAATGGACACGTATCAGTGTTAGTGTTAAGGTGTTTGATGAAATGCTCCAAAGGGCATTTCGAGTGATTTTTAGGATTGTAATTGAATAGGAATTTGTGTTTTGGTGTTGCTTAGGGTTTCCCAAGTGTCTGAGTCTGTGTCGTGTCATTTGGTGTTGCATTGGACTCACTGGACACGCCGTGCGCGTGGACAGTATGCGTGTCCTGCTGCTCGGGGGCGATTGCGCTCTGGACACGGCTCGAGGACACGTGAAACTTGACACACACCTTGGGGCAGTGTCTGACACGCCACGTGTCAAGTTTTAGATGACCACGTGGCGTGTCGAGGGAGGAATCACCATCGCACGGGATTTATACTGACACAGTTCACGTGAATTTTTGGGTTCGGATACGTGTGTTTTAACACGACACGGCGGCACGTCGACACGAGTCAGGGTGACACAGTCGTAGCCTGACACTTGGCGAACTCGTGGGTGAGTGCACGTGACACGAAGTGTCCTGTGTCGGGTACACGACATGCGTGCACCTGTGCACGAGACTGCACTACTGTGCAGTATCTGTGTTTGATGAATTGGTTCAGTCGTGTTAGACACGTCGTGTCTCGATGTGTGTCACGCTCCGATTCCGTGGAATCGATAGTCGTCCCCCGGGCGTGATGCCGTGCAAGCCTAAGTTGCGCTCGCACAAGGCATAGTCATAAGGTTATCCGAAACACAACAACAAAAGAATGCGCAGAGTAAATTGAACACACATTATAGAGAAGGAAATTTAAGCTTTATTGATAATGAACATTATTTTTACAGACTCGATACAAGGGCGTCGTGCGGGCTTTTTATAAACTGACTCCATTACAAATGAATGTCGACAAGATAGCCATTCCATACATTCATCCCTTGTTTATACAACCAAAATTACAAAACCACCTGGGATGGTGGGAAGTCGCTCCATCTGTCTTCGATCTTCAATAGCGGAGTCTTCAAAGGTTTGATCCAAGCTTCGATGCACGGAAGAAGCTTCAAAACACACGAGCGTTGCCTCCCTTTACGTGGCACGCTCCTCCCGATCTATCGTACCTGTAGAGAGAGCGAGGATCAGTACAATCAACATGTACTGGCGAGTGGCTAATTAATTTCCAGGCTCTCATTTGGTTCAAGAATAGAGATAAAATCATACAACTTGCTTTTAGTGGTCTTTCTAGCCATCCTAGACATTTTCATAAGAAACATTAAGTTACACCACGATTTCCTCCGGCAGAGCGCGCCGTACGACATAAAACGTACCATCACTTTCCCTGTTAGTTGATAACAATTTATATCAAGTGTTTGACATGGAGGTCACTGGCATTAACTAGCCATCTTGGACATAGCCTGGTAATACGGGACCCTTGCAACGCAAGTAGCGAGCTCCGATGCAAGTCCCCGTCTTACCGATTGCCTATTACCCAGCTCGGCTATAACCTGTTTCTTCCTAGGCCGAGTCGGTCCCGTGGCCCCGGGTTGCCGCTCGAAGAAACCATCGCCCTTGTCGACAAGTTGTCCATGATCGTGATAGGTTAACAAGGTATAATTTAGGGTACCGTTGGGGCTTGTTACATAGTCGATTCACTTACTTGGTTGTTTTGCTGGCCTAAAATAATTCTATCTCTTTTCAACACAACACATCTCTTTTCTCTTCTTGCACATAGGACTTGTATTCTTCAAACAAATCATTCGGTTTCGATATCATTACCCGAGTTCTCATTTTGAAATAGAGGGTCGAGACAAAGGAGGTCGCCACTCACCTTAGTATTTACTTGAGGCGAGAAACTGGTTGGCCGCGCTAGACGTTGCCTACGCGATCACCTGAAATCGCACAAGCAACCGATTAGAACACTGTGTTATTCAAGGAAATTCGATATGAATGCGAAGTTCGAAACGTAAGCCATGAAAATCATTGAAAACATTCACAAAAACGCATTCAGAAAACAAAGCCAAAACCAACGCAAGCGGCGTGAAAAGCAGAGCAACGGGAGGTCTCTCCCGACTCAGCCGCAGAGTCAATCCTTGAGGCGCAGCCCGCTGAATATGGGACTTGGTTCCGAAGAAGCCATTCCATAACGGGAAATGGATCTTAATTCAACCGTTCCCGTTCGATCGATTCGATCGATCCCGACCTATCGGTCCCGACCGAGTCGATAGCGACAGTGTTCCTTTCCCGCGCACCCCGTGGACGAACAACGGGGCACGATGTAGGGACGGGGCACTACACCATAACCAACTAAGAAAAAGTTTCGTCCTCGAAACTTAAGAACAGAACCTACCTCTATGAAATCAATGAAGGAAACTTTTCCTTCATCTCTGACTCGAGTTCCCATGTCGACTCTTCTGCCGCATGGTTCCTCCAGAGTACACGAACGAGAGGGATCGCCCAATTTTGCAGCAGCTTATCCTTGCGTTCTAAGATTTGAACTGGCTCTTCAACGTAGGAAAAGTCGGACTTTAGCTCCAGCTTGCCAAAATCTACCACGTGGCTAGGGTCGTGCACGTACTTCCGCTGCTGGGAGACGTGGAAGACATTGTGCACACCTTTAAGCACCGACGGTAGGGCAATTTTATAGGCCACTGGGGCGACTCGCTCGAGTATTTCGAATGGCCCAACAAATCTCGGACTCAGCTTTCCCTTCGCGCCGAACCGAGTAACTCCTCGCATAGGCGACACCTTCAGGAACACGTGATCGCCCACCTGGAACTCAAGCGGTCTTCGATGGATGTCGGCATAGCGCTTTTGCCGACTCTGTGCAATCTTCAGTCTTTCCCGAATAAGCTTGACCTTTTCTATAGTCTGTTCCACCAACTCCAGGCCGAGTATCTGCCGTTTCCCGACTTCATCCCAGCAAATGGGCGATATGTACTTCCGGCCGTACAAAGCTTCATACGGCGCCATTTGGATGCTGGATTGGTAGCTATTGTTGTATGCAAATTCCGCCAGCGGTAGGTGGACGTCCCAGCTTGATTTGAAGTCAATTGTGCAGAGCCGTAGCATGTCTTCGAGAATCTGATTAACGCGCTCCGTTTGGCCATCGGTCTGAGGATGGTAAGCTGAGCTGAACTGCAACTTGGTACCCAGCGCCGACTGAAGGCTACTCCAGAATCGTGACATGAAGCGTGAATCCCGATCAGAGACGATGGATACTGGAACTCCGTGCAGCCGTAATATCTCGTCAAGATAAATCTGCGCCAAGCGATCAACGCTCCAAGTAACTTTGATGACGATAAAGTGCGCTGACTTGGTTAATCGATCGACGATGACCCAGATGGCGTCGTTCCCCCGTGGTGTCTTCGGTAGGCCAACAATAAAATCCATAGTGACGTGATCCCACTTCCACTCGGGAATAGCGAGGTTCTGCATCTCCCCGCCCGTCGCTGATGCTCAGCTTTTACCTGCTGACAGGCCATGCATTGCGATACGAAGAGCGCCACATCTCTCTTCATTCCGTGTCACCAGATGGTCGTACGGAGATCCTTATACATCTTGGTACTGCCTGGATGCAAGGTATATCTCGCACAATGCGCCTCCGACATTATCATCTTTCGTAGTTCTGAATCATCAGGAACACATAGTCGGCCATTCATTCTCAGCACGTCGGTCTTATCTTCCGCAAAGTCGGTCGCACTACCTGTCGAAATTCGCTCGCGCATTTTCTTCAGGTACGGATCATCCTTCTGAGCGGCCATGATCTTTTCCAGCAAACTCGGCTCTAACTGAAGCTGCACCAACCGTACATCCCTGAATCTAACCCGGAGATCGATGCCCATTTCTTCTAGATCTTGTAGTAGTCTGCGGTTGATGGATAGCGAGGCAAGATATTTTCGACTCAGAGCATCCGCCACAATATTTCCCTTGCCCGGAGTGTAGTCGATCGTCAAGTCATAGTCTTTGATCAGTTCGAGCCAGCGCCTCTGTCGCAAGTTCAATTCCTTCTGAGTGAAGAGATACTTGAGGCTCTTGTGGTCGGTATAGATCGCACACGCCACACCATATAGATAGTGATGCCACAATTTCAACGCGAACACAATCGTCGCTAACTCCAAGTCGTGCGTAGGACAGTTCTTCTCGTGCAGCTTCAACTGTCTAGAGGCGAAGGATATCATCTTGTATCGCTGCATGAGCACACATCCCAAGCCCTGGCCTGAAGCATCGCTGAATATCTGAAAACCCTCTGGCCCATCCGGAAGTGCGAGTATAGGTGCCGAAATTAGTCGCTGTTTTAGCTCCTGGAATGAAGCTTCACTGTCACGACCCGTACCCACTGTGAGGGTACGAATACGTAACGACGCCCAGCCTACACCGCAGTGTCGGTGGTAGAACGCTGTCCTAGGTTACTATCTAACCAGTAACTCACATAATTATATTGTACTCAACATGATCAACTCCGAACGGAGGACAAGTATAAGATATTGAACTCAATCACAGTCTAAGCACGATAAGATAAACACAGAAGAATTAAACTAAGAATAGAAGAACAACTACTAAAATAATAACAACTCTCAACAAATCTTAAATACTACACAAGTCTCAAAACTTCTATAACAAGTTCAACATGGAACAGATGCTAATCTACTAAACTAAATCCCGATCACTCCTGAGTGTCGGGGCCAAAGGTAGTCATCCCGTCTCCGGGTCCATAATATGTAGGGCATGTATCCTCAGGGAATCATCTGTAAAATTTCAACAGGTCCAGTCAGGACAGGAACAAGTACAACTCATCAAGGAATCCCAATTAAATGACAGAGAACTATAAAGCAGTTATAAACAGTTTTATTGATGAAATATAGCAGTTTGTATACAGGTGATGGTATAGAGGAACAGTTAAGATACAAGGAAAGTAAAGTAACTAAAACAAGAGAAGAATGATGGCGATGAAGACTGTAAAATAAATCTAGCTGAACTAAGGTAACATAATAAGTCCAGAATGTAAATGTAACAAGTGTAAAACCTAAGTAAATCCAGACAACATAAATCTGATACCAGGTGATTCCAGTACAAGATGAGTCCGGTATGAGGTGAGTCCAGCTGGTGATCAAAGGTTCCAGGGTGAGTCCAGCCTATACTCTAAGAGTGTGTTTTAAAATATCGGGATTGACATGTGAACGGCTGTAGGTAATACGGCACATCACACACCTGGCCGGGTGTGAGATGGCTATCATTCCAGTATAATTCCAAGGGAGTGGTTCCAGTATTTGGGTATGTTCACATGCCTATTCCAATATTTCCCCGCCCAGCAAGTACAAGTGAATCCAGAAAACGATACAAAAAATCGGGATGAGTCCAGCCAAAAATAATGATACCAGCAAAAGATTCCAGGGTGATTCCAGTAGGTGGTTCCAGCAGTGATTCCAGAAGGTGATGCCAGTAGTGGTTCCAGAAAATAGAGGCCAGACAGATGGTATGTGTGTCGCATACATGAATCCAGAATATCCATACGTGTGGTATCAGAGAATCACATAAAACTAAATAGAACTGAAATACAGTAACTGGCAAATAAATGAGAGAACTATCAGAGAATGTACTCGCCTGATACTCTGAAAAGAGTAATAAAATATCAGATGTCTGTACCGGAGTCACAATATCCTAAATAAAGCAGTATGGGTTATAATGTGTTTCAAACAAGATAGATAAAGTTTACAATGCAATCTACATGATTTCTAGGTCAATCTAGGTCAAAGTCAACTCTAAGTCAAACTTGGTCAACTGTCTTGGTCAAACTAGGTCCAAGTCAAACTTGGTCAACTCTGGGTCAACCCAAGTCAACTACACCAGTCAACTAGGTCAATTAGTCACATCTAGACTCAATGTTGACTTTGGTCAACTCCAGCCAATTACACTAGTCAAACAAGTCTCACTAAGCTTAGCCAAGCCTAGTCTAGCACTCACACACAATCACAAAGCTAACACAAGCTACCAACACCAAAAATACATATATACATATATGCACACAATGTATATAATTAACCATATAGGCTATTGCCTATCATTCAATGTAGGGTATAAGTCATATATGCATATAGAGGGTGTAGTGTGTTGTCAAGCAAGGGGAGTGAAGAGGGTTCAAGGGCATATGCCTGTGTGTGCTAGTGTGGCAATATACACATGTGTGTGTAGTGTCTAGTGATGTATGTATGTGTAATGTCATTAGCTTAGGTGTGTTGGAGTATATATGGCTGTTACAGTGAAAGAAAATATATCTATATACATTACACAGGTGTAAGTGACAGTGCTAAATAGGATGGTGTCCTGTGTGTGATATGTGACAGTGAAACATATGTGTGTGTGTGCATTATAATGTGTGTGGAAAGTGTCTTAATAGTTTAGGTAATAGGAAGGGCATTTTGTTATATCAACTAAAGCACAAAACCTATTTTCCCTACTCAACCTAAACCCCCATTTCAGTTTTTCATAAATAGAATAGATGAATGTGTGTGATAGTTCTCAGAATCATGTGAAACCAACACCAACATAACTCAAATTGAAAACAAAACTCAAGACTAAAATCCTCAATCCCCCTGCCATGTACTGGCCTGTACAAGTCAAGCCTAGCTAGGAGCAACCAAGGCAAGTAAGGCAAGGCAAGGGGGCTGCCATAGCTTGCTGCCCTGCAGGCCATCCCCTATAGTAGCTACTGCTACTAAGCCTTAATTTAGGCAGCAGGTTGCTGCCATTGCTGCTAATGCAATACATTTCAGCACTGCAGTGCTTTGCTGCATAGGCTAACAGAGCCAAACCAAGGCCTAGGCAGATGCATTGCTGTCATTGCCAAGCTAATGCAGGGTGCCCTGCTGCTACTACCCTGCTAGCATCTGAAACCAAGGATTTAACCAATCTACCTATACATATATATATAATTATAAACTAAAATCCAAAAGGAATATGTATCATAAACAATAGGACTAAACACCTAACAACCAAAACTCTGGAACCAACCTAATCTCAGGTTTTTTTAAAACAATCTAAACTCTGGAAACAGGGACTGAACTCAGTGTTCAGTTTTCACCCAGTTCATCCTATTTCAGATTTTGTGATATAAAACAGTGAACAATCCTAGGAGCTATCAGTTTTCCTTGTTAACATGAATTCTAAATCAATTTCAGGTTTCACAATCAAACCAAAATCCTAGTGAACTCGAATCTCAGGAAATGAATATGAATCAAAATCAACATTCACACAAAAAAAAACCTCAACTCAACACACGAAATCTCAGTTAACAGGTTCAAGGAGTTCTCAGTTAACAGGTTCAGTCAGGTTTACAGTGTCCACATATCAACCAAATTCGAAACATAACAAGAACCCCTTAACACAAATTCAACTAACACTTAAACAACTAACAACATATATAGGAATAACACATGAAATTGAAACATAAAAAAAAGTTTTAAACAAGGACTTAAAGTTCAGGATTTTCAAGTTCCTGATACTGTTATCAGTTCACAACATTTCAACCCAGGTATCAGTCAATATATAATTTCGAACCCAATCAATTCGAAAAACCCAAGATAAATCGAGACAGAGGTGAGGTACATATACTCGTGTCAGGGGGGTTGTTCTCGTGTCCAAAAACTGGACACGAACGTGTCCTAACAAAAAAAACACACACAGACACTTAAAACGTGCAGGCAGCCTCGTGTACGCGTGTGAGTCGAGCAAGGACACGACACACGACACGAGATACCACGTGGTCGTGTCTAGGTGTTCGCCAACTATAGGACTACGTGCACAAGTGCCTGAAACGTGTCCAAGTGACTCGTGTCCAAAGTTTTTACAGCGTATCAGTGTCGATTTTTCGACTGTGCGCGCAAGGCTCGATTCAGTGCACACGTAATTTCTCCATGCACACTGATCGAGAGCTCACGAAATTTCTTAGGTATGGTGTCAGTCATTGCCCGCTCGTGTCCTTAAATTTTCGTGTCATAATATTCAGTGTCGTATCCGCTAGGAGTGTCGAGCAGCAGGGCAGCCGCACGAGCCCCGTGCGGTGTCTCGTGCTGCGTGTCCGAGCCTAATAACTGTGTCCAAACCTACCTAAAATCGACTCAGTCAATTACAAATCAATTCCCCACCTATTAGGCTACCCAAAACTGAAATTAGATTTGAAATTGGTTAAAATTCAATCCATTGAGACATTTCACCAAACACCTATCATACACTATGACACGTGTCCGATACGGACACCAAACGGACACGAAACCCACTCAAATTCGGGGTACAGCCAGGGGACACCTAAACCTAGCCTAATATGCAAAGAAATCAAAATAATAATGCAATTTAAAGGGTTTTACCTATAGGTGCAATTTGTAAGAAAATGCTTCAAATGGGGGGTGTTCTTCTTGATGGCCAAATGCTCCAAATGAGCCCAAAGCTGAGATTAACCTCCAGAATTATAAAATATATAGAAATTAGAACCTATTGCAAAAGACTAGGATTAAAAAGGAATTAAAATGGATTTATGGGTATTTTTTGGAAGGGGGACAATACCTTTTCTTTTCTCCAAGTGTTGGAATAAAAAAAAAGAGGCAAGCCCTAATGAATAAGTGTTTAAATAGGGTGGGGATCCCTATGTGGCTGGTCATTTAGGGTTTAGTTAGGGTTAGGGCTTCTAGTTATGGGCCATGGGCCAAGTCATAAGTCATTGAGTCATGAAATCATAAGTCATTCCATTAAACCATAAATCATGAAATGATTTCACTCAAACTAATCCTCCTATTCCAAAATTAGTCTCTAATAACTAAAAGTAGGTTAACCTAAGTTAGACTAGGGTTACCATAGCTAGGGTTAGGTTCTAGGCTAGTCCACTAGGTCTCAACAAGTCAAAGTCAACTAGAATTCACCAATTCATTAAATTAATTAAAAATTCAAATAAGCCAAAATGATCAAATTACTCCTAGGCTAAAAATGATAATTAAATCATCCTAATGACATGGTTAGGCTCTAGGTCATGCAGTCACTAGGGTTTCACTGACAGCATATCAAAATCACAAGTCATGACTCAAAGCAGTTTTTAAATAGTTTAAAAATTATTAAAAATCACCAAAAATTATAATGTGAATTAAATATCAATAATAATTATTATAATTATAAAATTTCAAAAATACCCTCATCTAAAAAATTGGGTGTTACAATCCTACCCCCGTTAGAAAAATTTCGTCCTCGAAATTAAAATGATCGCACCCTTCTAGGTCAAACCCAAACAATCAAGGTCAAGAGATAATCATGCAAACAAAATCTTACTGTTCATGATTCCACAGTCTCGTACAGGGTAGCTACACTATCTAGCAATCACAAATAATATCCTGGCAGGTACTAAGGGAATCACACAGGAAAGTGGAGAGGAAGAATGAGAAGGACAAACCTGCTAACCCATCACCTGCAGCGTCGGTCTCCTCGACCGCCATCGCAAAAGCTCTACCCCTCTGGTGCTGAGCTACCGGTGGCCTAGCTCCCTCATAAGGAGGTGCAGCGGAACAATCTATCATCTTGTGAGCACCAGACCCACAAAATAGACAAACCTTCAGCCTTCTCCTACAAGACTCCCAAACATGCCCTACCTTCCTACAGTAGGCACAAGTCGGCACCACATGGTCCTGTCCTCTATGCTGATGCTGTGCCTGCTGCACTCTCACTGGTGCCTGTGCCTGCTGAATCTGCACGTGAGGCCTCTTTGTCTGACCTCCGCTGCTGCTACCACCCTGGGAGTCCCGACCCCTCTTCAACTTCAACCCTAGGTCGTCCTCCGCTGCCATAGCCCTAGAAAATATCTCCGTGTAGGTAGCATTCCGGTCGCTCTTAGTCAGCGACCGAACCTCTCTAATCAAGCCTCAGCGGAACTTCCTCGCCTTCGTCTTCTCAGTCAAGTCATCTATGAACCGGGCCAATCTACAAAACTCTCCAGCATACTCAGCTACTGACTGGTTCCCCTAAACCAGGCTCTCAAACTGTGCCTCTATACCTCCCAAGGCCACATCAGGAAAGAACTGCTCCTTAAACAGCTCCTTGAACTGGGCCCAAGTCTGGCCCTCAACTCCCACCCTGGGATCTGTCTGGTACCACGTACGGGCTAAGTCCTGCATCTGACTGCCCGCCGCCTCGATATAGAGTCGATCTAGTATCTCTGCCAACCTGAATATCTCCTCGATATGCTCTATCCAATCGTCTGCATAATGGATGCCCTCAGTGCCCAGGAACTCTCTAGGATGCATCTTCTGAAAGTCCTGGATATCCTTCTCCTTTCGGTAAGGCTGCTGCTGCTTCCCCCGAGCAGTCACCATCTCTACTGTAGTACGAACCAGCTGGTGGGCCTCGTCAATCCCCTGACGATAATCGGCAGTCTGCCGCTGCTGCTGCTGCTGGTGAGACGCCAAAATCCTCTCCACGAAAGAAAATAGATGAGCAGCATCTACCATCCCCGCAGGTGGAGCCTGCTGCGGTGGAAGAATCTCGGGAAGCACCAGACTCTGCCTCCCAGCTAGTGGAGGTGCTCCTCCGAAAGCTGCTGAGACACCCACCCCAGCTGGCATGACTGGGGCTGCGGTACCGGAAGCTGGCTGCTGAAGGTGAGAGGTGGCAGACCCCTCTGCAGCGGCTACTGTACCAGAGCGATGTGATCGTGTCTCCACCATCCTGAAGACAGATCGAAAAGGAAGTCAATACTGAGCAGGAATCGATAAAATCAAAGGAGGACAGTTTATTGCAAAGAAGACAAGTCAGTAAGATATGTAGATGGCATGAATTGAATTAGAATTTTCCTAACTATGATTGAGTACCTCCCCGTTAAAGCCTATCTCTCAATCCTATCGCAGGCTCGCAGCAGTACAACTAAGTCGCCGTACTACCACGATATCGTACTAATGCGACTCTCGGACCTGCATGGGCCACCACTAAAAATATGTCACGACCCGCACCCACTGTGAGGGTACGAATACGTAACGACGCCCAGCCTATGCCGCAGTGTCGGCGGTAGAACGCTGTCCTAGGTTACTATCTAACCAGCAACTCACGCAATTATATTGTACTCAACATGATCAACTCCGAACGGAGGACAAGTATAAGATATTGAACTCAATCACAGTCTAAGCACGATAAGATAAACACAGAAGAATTAAACTAAGAATAGAAGAACAACTACTAAAATAATAACAACTTTCAACAAATCTTAAATACTACACAAGTCTCAAAACTTCTATAACAAGTTCAACATGGAACAGATGCTAATCTACTAAACTAAATCCCGATCACTCCTGAGTGTCGGGGCCAAAGGTAGTCATCCCGTCTCCGGGTCCATAATATGTAGGGCATGTATCCTCAGGGCAATCATCTGTAAAATTTTAACAGGTCCAGTCAGGACAGGAACGAGTACAACTCATCAAGAAATCCCAATTAAATGACAGAGAACTATAAAGCAGTTATAAACAGTTTTATTGATGAAATATAGCAGTTTGTATACAGGTGATGGTATAGAGGAACAGTTAAGATACAAGGAAAGTAAAATAACTAAAATAAAAGAAGAATGATGGCAATGAAGACTGTAAAATAAATCTAGCTGAACTAAGGTAACATAATAAGTCCAGAATGTAAATATAACAAGTGCAAACCTAAGTAAATCCAGAAAACATAAATCTGATATCAGGTGATTCCAGTACAAGATGAGTCCGGTATGAGGTGAGTCCAGTTGGTGATCAAAGGTTCCAGGGTGAGTCCAGCCTATACTCTAACAGTGTGTTTTAAAATATCAGGATTGACATATGAACGGCTGTAGGTAATACGGCACATCACACACCTGGCCGGGTGTGAGATGGCTATCATTCCAGGATAATTCCAAGGGAGTGGTTCCAGTATTTGGGTGTGTTCACATGCCTATTCCAATATTTCCCCACCCAGCAAGTATAAGTGAATCCAGAAAATGACACGAAAAATCGGGATGAGTCCAGCCAAACATAATGATACCAGCAAAAGATTCTAGGGTGATTCCAGTAGGTGGTTCCAGTAGCGATTCCAGAAGGTGATGCCAGTAGTGGTTCCAGAAAATAGAGGCCAGACAGATGGTATGTGTGTCGCATATATGAAACCAGAATATCCATACGTGTGGTATCAGAGAATCACATAAAACTAAATAGAACAGAAATACAGTAACTGGCAAATAAATGAGAGAACTATCAGAGAATGTACTCGCCTGATACTCTGAAAAGAGTAATAAAATATCAGATGTCTGCACCAGAGTCACAATGTCCTAAATAAAGCAGAATGGGTTATAATGTGTTTAAAATAAGATAGATGAAGTTTACAATACAATCTACATGATTTCTAGGTCAATCTAGGTCAAAGTCAACTCTAAGTTAAACCTGGTCAACTGTCTTGGTCAAACTAGGTCCAAGTCAAACTTGGTCAACTCTGGGTCAACCCAAGTCAACTACACCAGTCAACTAGGTCAATTAGTCACATCTAGACTCAATGTTGACTTTAGTCAACTCCAGCCAATTACACTAGTCAAACAAGTCTCACTAAGCCTAGCCAAGCCTAGTCTAGCACTCACACACAATCACAAAGCTAACACAAGCTACCAACACCAAAAATACATATATACATATATGCACACAATGTATATAATTAACCATATAGGCTATTGCCTAGCATTCAATGTAGGGTACAAGTCATATATGCATATAGAGGGTGTAGTGTGTTGTCAAGCAAGGGGAGTGAAGAGGGTTCAAGGGCATATGCCTGTGTGTGCTAGTGTGGCAATATACACATGTATGTGTAGTGTCTAGTGATGTGTGTATGTGTAATGTCATTAGCTTAGGTGTGTTGGAGTATATGGCTGTTACAGTGAAGGGAAATATGTGTATATACATTACACAGGTGTAAGTGACAGTGCTAAATAGGATGGTGTCCTGTGTGTGATATATGACAGTGAAACATATGTGTGTGTGTGCATTATAATGTGTGTGGAAAGTGTCTTGATAGTTTAGGTAATAGGAAGGGCAGTTTGTTATATCAACTAAAGCACAAAACCTATTTTCCCTACTCAACCTAAACCCCCATTTCAGTTTTCATAAATGGAATAGATGAATGTGTGTGATAGTTCTCAGAATCATGTGAAACCAACACCAACATAACTCAAATTGAAAACAAAACTCAAGACTAAAATCCCCAATCCCTCTGCCATGTACTGGCCTGTACAAGTCAAGCCTAGCTAGGAGTAACCAAGGCAAGTAAGGCAAGGCAAGGGGGCTGCCATAGCTTGCTGCCCTGCAGGCAATCCCCCATAGTAGCTACTGCTACTAAGCCTCAATTTAGGCAGCAGGTTGCTGTCATTGCTGCTAATACAATGCATTTCAGCACTGCAGTGCTTTGCTGCATAGGCTAACAGAGCCAAACCAAGGCCTAGGCAGATGCATTGCTGCCATTGCCAAGCTAATACAGGGTGCCCTGCTGCTACTACCCTGCTAGCAACTGAAACTAAGGATTTAACCAATCTACCTATACATATCTATATAATTATAAACTAAAATCCAAAGGAATATGTATCATAAACAATAGGACTAAACACCTAACAACCAAAACTCTGGAACCAACCTAATCTCAGGTTTTTTTAAAACAATCTAAACTCTGGAAACAGGGACTGAACTCAGTGTTCAGTTTTAACCCAGTTCATCCTATTTTAGATTTTGTGATATAAAAACAGTGAACAATCCTAGGAGCTATAAGTTTTCCTTGTTAACCTGAATTCTAAATCAATTTTAGGTTTCACAATCAAACCAAAATCCTAGTGAACTCGAATCTCAGGAAATGAGTATGAATCAAAATCAACATTCACACAAAAAAAAACTCAACTCAACACATGAAATCTCAGTTAACAGGTTCAAGGATTTCTCAGTTAACAGGTTCAGTCAGGTTTACAGTGTTCACATATCAACCAAATTCGAAACCATAACAAGAACCCCTTAACACAAATTCAACTAACACTTAAACAACTAACAACATATATAGGAATAACACATGGAATTGAAACATAAAAAAATAGTTTTAAACAAGGACTTAAAGTTCAGGATTTTCAAGTTCCTGATACTGTTATCAGTTCACAACATTTCAACCCAGGTATCAGTCAATACATAATTTCGAACCCAATCAATTCGAAAAACCTAAGATAAATCGAGACAGAGGTGAGGTACATATACTCGTGTCAGGGGGGTTGTTCTCGTGTCCAAAAACTGGACACGAACGTGTCCTAACAAAAAGAACACACACAGACACTTAAAACGTGCAGGCAACCTCGTACACGCGTGTGAGTCGGGCTAGGACACAACACACGACACGAGACACCACGTGGTCGTGTCTAGGTGTTCGCCAACTATAGGACTACGTGCATAAGTGCCTGAAACATGTCCAAGTGACTCATGTCCAAAGTTTTTACAGCATATCAGTGTCGATTTTTCGACTGTGCGCGCAAGGCTCGATTCAGTGCATACGCGATTTCTCCGTGCACACTGATCGAGAGCTCCCAAAATTTCTTGGGCATGGTGTCAGTCATTGCCCGCTCGTTTCCATAAATTTTGTATCATAATATTTAGTGTCGTGTCCGCTAGGAGTGTCGAGTAGCAGGGCAGCCGCACGAGCCCCGTGCGGTGTCTCGTGCTGCGTGTCCAAACCCAATAACTGTGTCCAAACCTACCTAAAATCGACTCAGTCAATTACAAATCAATTTCCCACCTATTAGGCTACCCAAAACTGAGATTAGATTTGAAATTGGTTAAAATTCAATCCATTGAGACATTTCACCAAACACCTATCATACACTATGACACGTGTCCGATACGGACACCAAACGAACATGAAACCCACTCAAATTCGAGGTACAGCCAGGGGACACCTAAACCTAGCCTAATATGCAAAGAAATCAAAATAATAATGCAATTTAAAGGGTTTTACCTATAGGTGCAATTTGCAAGAAAAGGCTTCAAATGGGGGGTGTTCTTCTTGATGGCCAAATGCTCCAAATGAGCCCAAAGCTGAGATTAACCTCCAGAATTATAAAATATACAGAAATTAGAACCTATTGCAAAAGACTAGGATTAAAAAGGAATTAAAATGGATTTATGGGGATTTTTGGAAGGGGGACAATACCTTTTCTTTTCTCCAAGTGTTGGAATGAAAAAAAAAGAGGCAAGCTCCAATGAATAAGTATTTAAATAGGATAGGGATCCCTATATGGCTAGTCATTTAGGGTTTAGTTAGGGTTAGGGATTCTAGTTATGGGCCATGGGCCAAGTCATAAGTCATTGAGTCATGAAATCATAAGTCATTCCATTAAACCATAAATCATGAAATGATTTCACTCAAACTAATCCTCCTATTCCAAAATTAGTCTCTAATGACTAAAAGTAGGTTAACCTAAGTTAGACTAGGGTTACCATAGCTAGGGTTAGGTTCTAGGCTAGTCCACTAGGTCTCAACAAGTCAAAGTCAACTAGAATTCACCAATTCATTAAATTAATTAAAAATTCAAATAAGCCAAAATGATCAAATTACTCCTAGGCTAAAAATGATAATTAAATCATCCTAATGACATGGTTAGGCTCTAGGTCATGCAGTCACTAGGGTTTCACTGACAGCACATCAAAATCATAAGTCATGACTCAAAGCAGTTTTTAAATAGTTTAAAAATTATTAAAAATTACCAAAAATTATAATATGAATTAAATATCAATAATAATTATTATAATTACAAAATTTCAAAAATACCCTTATCTGAAAAACTGGGTGTTACATTCACAGTCATCCGACCACTCATATACGACTCCCTTTTGAGTGAGGCGAGTCAGTGGCGATGCAATCTTCGCGAAGTCTTTCACGAAGCGTCGATAGTATCCCGCCAAACAAGAAAGCTTCGAATCTCACTAGCAGATGCAGGCCGCTTCCAATCAGCAACAGCTTCCACTTTCTTCGGGTCGACTGCAATGCCTTCGGACGAAATGATGTGACCAAGAAAGGATACGCTACTTAGCCAAAATTCGTACTTACTCTGCTTCGCATACAACTCATGTTCTCGAAGTGTCTAGAGCACGGCCCGTAGATGTTCTGCATGCTGTGCCCTGTCCTTCGAGTAGACGAGAATATCATCAATAAAGACTACCACAAATTTATCAAGGAAGGGTTGAAATACCCGGTTCATCAGATCCATGAAGGCGGCAGGAGCGTTCGTCAGGCCGAATGGCATCACCAGGAACTCGTAATGGCCGTATCGAGTGCGAAAGGTAAACTTTTGTACGTCGTTTGACTTGATCTTGAGTTGATGATAGCCTGAGCGGAGATCAATCTTCGAAAATACCGAGGCGCCTTACAGTTGATCGAATAAGTCGTCTATGCGGGGCAATGGGTACTTGTTCCGAATGGTGGCCTTGTTCAGCTCTCGGTAATCGACGTACAGACGCATGGACCAATCCTTCTTCTTCACGAACAATATGGGCGCTCCCCACGGTGACACGCTAGGCCGAATAAACCCTTTATTGAGTAACTCTTGTAGCTGGACCTTGAGTTCCTTCAGCTCGGCGGGAGCCATTCTGTACGGGGTCTTGGAAATCGGTCGAGTATCGGGAAATTTATCGATGCTGAACTCGATTTCTCGATCGGAGGGCATGCCGGGTAGCTCGTCCAGGAACACATCGGAGAATTCTGCCACAACGTCGGTCTGATCCGCGTTTGCACCATCCTGTCGCATGTCTCGGACGGACGCCAAATAGCCTTCGCACCCAGAATGTAGCATCCTCCGAGCAGAAATTGCCGAAATCAGCATGCAGGTCGATGACGCCTCACCACACGAAAGCAGAATTCAGGCACTCCTGGAATACAGAAAGTAACCGTCTTTCTAGCGCAGTCTATGGTTGCGTTGCACGGCCCGAGCCAGTCCATTCCCAGAATAATATCGAAGTCCTTCATGTCTAGGACTATCACGTCAAGACCGATCTTTTGACCGCCGATACAGATAATCCCGTCGGCGTAAGCTAAATTAGTGAGTATTGGTGTGCCCGAAGGTGTGCCTACGCTAAGGTCGAGATCTAATAATATTATCAGAAATTTGTGCTCGGCGGCAAAGTCCGCCGATATAAAACTATGCGAAGCACCTGAATCAAATAGTACATGAGCAGGCACATTATTGAAACTAAGTATACCTGTCACGACCGTATCTGACGCAAGCACTTCATCGCGAGTCATGGCGTAGACGCGGCCCTGGGCATTGGGTCGACGGTCTTGGCCATTTTGCGGCGCAGGTTGATGTACTCGAGGCGCTGGGACTTGATTCCCTCGACGGTGCTGTTGGGGCGCCATTGGACGGTGCTGTTGGGGCACCGTTGGGTTCGTCCTTCTGGTTGGACAATCAGTACGAAAGTGGCCCCTCTTGGCACAGTTCCAGCATCCATCCTCTGGTATCTGGCAGTTGTCGATCGTGTGACCGAGACGGTGACATCGGTTGCAGTAAGGTCGTGGATTATGCCCTTGATACCCGCTTTGTGGCCCATTATTCGGACGCTTGGTCACGTTGTTTCCTCCCGCATGGCTAGGGCATTTGTGATTGTATGTATGCACATCGCCGGCAGTACCTGGAGGGTATTAGCTTTCAAGGCGGAGGGCGTGGTTGAGGGACTCCTCCATCGTTTGGTATTTGGGAACAGACACATGGGCATAGATAGATGGTCGTAGGCCCACTTCGAACCGTCGTGCACGACTCGCCAGGGAGGGCAGGAATTCTCCAGCAAACTTGGCTAACTTGTTGAACTCTGCTGCATACTGCCGTACCGTCATGTTCCCTTGCCTTAGCTGCATAAATTCATTCTCCTTCTCTTGTCGAATAGCTTCGGGAAGGTACTCGATCTCGAACGCCTCTCGGAAGGTGGCCCAAGATATTGTCGCTGTCTCGTTGTCGCGTCTGATTGCTCGCTTTTGCACGGCCTACCAGTCGTGCACGTTCAATCGGAGTAGAAGTTGAGCACATGCGACTTTCTTGGACTCATCGACACCCAGAAGCTCGAACCGGTCTTCCAACTCCTCCAGCCAATCGATTGCCAACGAAGGGTCTTCAGTACCGCAGAAGGAAGTACGGAAGCTCTTTGTGAATTTTGACACGTCGAAGTTGGAACTTCTCGGTGCTGCAGGCATAAGCTCGGGTACCTCCGGTTCGACTTCACTTTGTCTGGCCGTAGGCTCGGTCACGGCAGGAGTTGTCGCGGAGTTGTTGTTGTTGGCCACCACTGTCTGTACAATCTGCTGAAGAGTATCAAGCTGCTTCTGCTGCAACTTGAATTGTGCATCGAATCGGGCCTCGACCTGGGTCTGGCGTGCCTCTACCTCCCGTCGATGTGTCTCTGTCTCCCGTCGATGTTGCTCATTCAGGCGTTGATTCTCCTGAGTTTGTTGTTGTTGCCCTTCCAGCATGCACAACATCCGTTCCATGGCATCGTTAGAGGGTCCGGGTCTCGAGCTATTTGAGCCGCTCGAAGCACTTTCTTCGTTCGCCGCCACATTCACTGCCGCACCTTCTGGGATTTTGAAGGTAAAATACATTAGTCACAAAACTTATTTCGGACTCCCTCGTATGGAACGACATATCTCATCGACACGAGACCAATGATTTGAGACTGAAAACTCGACACTAGAGGCCAAGGACGTAAAGCCGTGCTCTGATACCATTATGTCACGCCCCGATTCCGTGGAATCGATAGTCGTCCCCCGGGCGTGATGCCGTGCAAGCCTAAGTTGCGCTCGCACAAGGCATAGTCATAAGGTTATCCGAAACACAACAACAAAAGAATACTCAAAGTAAATTGAACACACATTATAGAGAAGAAAATTTAAGCTTTATTGATAATGAACATCATTTTTACAGACTCAATACAAGGGCGCCGCGCGGGCTTTTTACAAACTGACTCCATTACAAATGAACGTCGACGAGATAGCCATTCCATACATTCATCCCTTGTTTATACAACCAAAACTACAAAACCACCTAGGATGGTGGGAAGTCGCTCCATCTGTCTTCGATCTTCAACATCGGAGTCTTCAAAGGTTTGATCCAAGCTTCGATGCACGGACGAAGCTTTAAAACACACGAGCGTTGCCTCCCTTCACGTGGTACGCTCCTTCCGATCTATCGCACCTGTAGAGAGAGCGAGGATCAGTACAATCAACATGTACTGGCGAGTGGCTAATTAATTTCCAGGCTCTCACTTGGTTCAAGAATAGAGATAAAATCATACAACTTGCTTTTAGTGGTCTTTCTAGCCATCCTAGACATTTTTATAAGAAACATTAAGTTACACCAAGATTACCTCCGGCAGAGCGCGCCGTGCGACATAAAACTTACCATCACTTTTCCTGTTAGTTGAGAACAATTTATATCAAGTATTTGACATGGAGGTCACTGGCATTAACTAGCCATCTTGGACATAGCCTGGTAATACGGGACCCTTGCAACGCAAGTAGCGAGCTCCGATGCAAGTTCCCGTCTTACCGATTGTCTATTACCCAGCTTGGTTATAACCTGTTTCTTCCTAGGCCGAGTCGGTCCCGTGGCCCCGGGTTGCCGCTCGAAGAAACTATCGCCCTTGTCGACAAGTTGTCCATGACCGTGATAGGTTAACAAGGTATAATTTAGGGTACCGTTGGGGCTTGTTACATAGTCGATTCACTTACTTGGTTGTTTTGCTGGCCTAAAATAATTCTATCTCTTTTCAACACAACACATCTCTTTTCTCTTCTTGCACATAGGACTTGTATTCTTCAAACAAATCATTCGATTTCGATATCTTTACCCGAGTTCTCATTTTAAAATAGAGGGTCGAGACGAAGGAGGTCAGCCACTCACTTTAGTATTTACTTGAGGCGAAAAAACTGGTTGGCCGCGCTAGACGTTGCCTACGCGATCACCTGAAATCGCACAAGCAACCGATTAGAACACTGTGTTATTCAAGGAAATTCGATATGAATGCGAAGTTCGAAACGTAAGCCATAAAAGCCATTGAAAACATTCACGAAAATGCATTCAGAAAACAAAGCCAAAACCAACGCAAGCGGCGTAAAAAGCAGAGCAACGGGAGGTCTCTTCCGACTCAGCCGCAGAGTCAATCCTTGAGGCGCAGCCCGCTGAATATGGGACTTGGTTCCGAACAAGCCATTCCATAACGGGGAATGGATCTTAATTCAACCATTTCCGTTCGATCGATTCGATCGATCCCGACCTATCGGTCCCGACCGAGTCGATAGCGACAGTGTTCCTTTCTCGTACACCCCGTGGACGAACAACGGGGCACGATATAAGGACGGGGCACTACAATGTGGTGGACACGAATTGGACCCTAAGACACGTGCACAAATGTGTTTATATTTACCAACCACTAATTACCCATATTAGTTTGTTTATATAAATCAATTTCCATTTACCCCTAAAATTCTGATACAAGCCCATATTTCAGTATTTCCCAGTTTTTTTCCAGTTTTAATAATCGAATTTGAATTAACTTTTTAGCCCATTTGATTGTTGTTAATCACTGTTTAAGTCCCTAATATAGTCCTCCTATATGAATTCTACTTGTGGGTCGATTTTGAGGTGTTTTGGTTTCGAATTGGATTCAAATGGGGACTTGAATGTATTTTCCTGAAATTGTTTGAATGGTTAATGAATTGGTTTCCTTTCCTATTTTTTTCTGAACTAAAAAATGATATTGGTTTCCTTTTCTTTCCCTTCCACTGTCCAAACTGAACTGAATTTGATGTGAAGTCTCATATTTCTTTGAGTTGTTGATTTGGAATGATATTTGGGGCTGAAAACATGGAATATGAATTTGTTTCCTTTCTTTTCTTCACTACTCACTGATTTTTTCCAAATGTAGACACTGTTTCCTGTGCAGCCCATATCACTCACACCACACTGTCCTCACAGCATATCACTCACTGTTAACACACACACACACTTCACTGTTCACTCTCACACCCTATCTCCTTTTACACCTATGCTCTTCACATACACATACACACACACTAGTTGGCACTTTACATTCACATCACCCTTGCCACACTCTACTCTATTTCACTCACCCTCTTCACTTCTTCACATGTACACTTCATATTTCACTAACACTTGGCCTATGGCACACACTCACATCACTCATGCACACACACACATAGCCCTCTTTATATATATATATATATATATATATATATATATATATATATATATATATATATATATATATATTAAATGCCATGTTATATATAGCTAATGTGTAGTGATGCATGCCTATATATATAGTTAGTTTCTTTTATGTATTGTTCTTGAATGCCTAGTATAGATAACTTGAATATTGGACAAGTGTGACTTATGGATGTGTGTGTTGGCTTGATTTAGGCTTGGATAGCCTTGAAGTGGTGTGTACTAGCTAGTGTAGGCTTGTGTGACCTAGTATAGACTAGTTTAGACTTGATAGCCTAGTTTAGACTTGGTTAGACCTAGTTGACCTAGTTTGACTTCTAGGGTTGACCAGAGTTGACCAAGAGTTAACTTTGGCCTAGATTGACCTAGATTCATTTAGAATGCATTGAATTGTATCTTGTTATCACTTTAGACTTGTTGTGACTTGTGTTGTTCTATAGGAGACAGATACCACTCCTCGGACAGTAGATATTCATCCGGACACTCAGATACAGGAGAGTACATTCTCTGATCATTTCATATCCTGATTAGAATTATTTTCCTGCATTAAATTACTTTACTTGATACTGTCACGTTGGTCACACGGATTAGTACTATATGGATCCCTTCTTGAGATGTTATCCCTTCAGGGAGCATCGGGTACTCTATGTTCTGTGCGTTTCACTTACATGGCGTATCACTATGCTTCGTTGGTTCTTTGATCACTTGGGATATGTACTTTCATATCACAGAGTCTTTCTGGAATCCTTATCCTATTTACTGGGTATCCTAGAATCTTCTAGAATCCCCATTTATGGACTACTATGTACCACCCTTCGAGGGCTGTTACATGGAATCATAACATAACCTGGTTGGATCCTTGTGTATTAATTGGGGGTACGGGGGAGTAGAAGAAGTAGACATGTGAATAATATCCAAGTAGTGTAGCATCAGAATCTTTCCATAGTGTAGCATCAGAATCTCCTATGCCATTTACATGTCTATATTATACTCTGACTCACTAGCCACTGTTAGTTCTTTACTTATAGTAGATATTTCTATTACAGTTCACTCTCTCTTTGTTTATATACCGTATTTCTTCAGTATCTATATTTACTTTACTGCATGATTATATTTTCTAACCTGCTATGAACTATTGAGATGTATTATGCTCGCTCCTGTCCTGACTGGACCTGTTGAAAATATTACAGAGGACGAGAAGGAGGCCTGTGCGGATACCTTTTGTAGGACAGCTCTAGCTGACGACTTTACCCTACTGCCTAGACTAGCTTAGTTAGGCTTTATCTTACTTATGTTGTCTTGAGACTAGTAGTTAGACTTTATTTCTGTCTTTGAGATCTGGGTTGTATTTTCTTTCATATTCAGTAGCTGAGACCTTGTACTCTGGATATCTGCGGAGATGTTATCTTAGACTATTTTATTATCTGTATTTTCTTGAGTTCTATATCATATCGTGCTTCTTCTTCCTTAGTTGTGATTGAGTTTACTTCTTTCATGTCATCCCCATTCGGGGAGTATAAACTGCTTAGTATATTATTGTTAGATGTTGTGACCTAGGACAGCGTTCTACCGCTGACACTGCGGCGTAGGCTGGGCGTTGTTACGTTCTCGTACCCTCACAGTGGGTACGGGTCGTGACACATTTTTAGTGGTGGCCCATGCAGGTCAAGTTTATGTAGTGGTATTCGAACTAGAGTATCACTACAGCCTGCAGTAGGATTAGGATATATATTTTGAAGGTACTCAATCACAGTTAGGATTCCTTGAGAGATTCCTGGGACGACCCTTGAGAATCTTATTTAAACTTCAATTTGAATCATTTCCCTTATTTTGTTGCTCTCACTCCTTGATTATTGAATTTGATATTGTTGGATCGTTGTTGATTTGATTTTCCTATCGAGATAAATTTTAAGGCCTGAGTTACGATATTTTTCTGATAACACATGTTGACGGGAATACAGGGATGGTAAAACGTCTACTTGATTATGGAGCTTGTAGTTTATCACAGCCATATTAGCTGGCGTGGCGAAAACATAGAGACCTGACTTCGGATGTACGTATCTTGGTTATGAGATTTGGAATTTCTCGCAGCTATACTAGTTGGCATAGCGAGATTTCCAGACGACATGATTGTAGAGGTGCATACCCCAGTTATGAAATCTATCGTTTATCGCAGCCTTGCTTACTGGCATGGCGAGGACTCTGAGTAACATGATTTTGAACAGACGCATATGGTTATCAAATTGTATCTTGAGAAGGTTTTTAAACATATCATCTCTATCGTACCATTCTGTTGTATAAATTGTACCCCATCATCAAATAACTTAGGAGTAGGAGTATGAGTAGGAGTGGCTTAGCTGTTATCATAAATCTGGTGTAACTTCTTGCTATAAATTTCTTCCTAATGCAATGAATCAATGATCTTGCTAGACCTTGGCTTAGATTTGATATTATAACTCTGGTTTCAAAATGGTTCCTTCTTTTAAATAGATAAGCAGAACAGATTTTATCATTATTTTCTTCTTGCCATTATTTCTTGTATTACCTTAGAATATATAATATAGTGGAAATAGATGCTTGCCTGACACGTAAGCGTGCTACACTTGATCACCAACCTATCTAAATGCATATTAATATGTTGATGTTAATTTTTCAAATCCTAATGATTCTAATATAGGACAGTATCAATCACCAGTTCTCCGTTTTCCAGATTAATTTCGTAAATTAAATTTAAATTTCATGTTATTAGTTGTTGTTTACATTACTGCACATGTATGTTACATACAGGGTTCGAGTCTTAAAGAAAATTGGTTGAGTTTTGTGTTGAATTTGTCAAACCTGAGACTATGTACATATTAACCCTTTAAGTCTGAATATTAGGTGATTAGTCAATTTGCAGTTTAAAATGGTAATGTTTGAGCCGTATACATTGTTGTGTGTCGGTATATAAGTTAGGTTTCATACTCTTACATGTTAGGTTGTGGTAAATATTGAGTTAGTTTTGATGTTCGAATTTCTCCAAATTTTTGAAAACTGAATACATGTTAATAGCTTTTTTTCATTGATTTTAAATGCGTAGTTCAATTTCAGATTTAATATGTAATGTTGAACTAAACTGAATGATTGAACCCTTCATTTTAAGTTTTAACCCATGTACACTTGACACTCTACACTAATGTTCACAACTGCCATGAAAACCTAACCCTTCATCTCTATGTTATGTTCATATAGCTATATAGATATATATATATATATATATATATATATATAGTTCTGTATACATGTTATAATGTGTGTAGATGCAATTAAATCTCTACCTCTCTATACATATAGGTATACTTATATATATATATGGTTAGCCATGCATGTTATGAGTAAATAGCTTGTGCCTTGTAGACTGCTTAACCAATATGCCATGAATAGTGTAACTTGATAGCTATAGTTGAGACACAAATCCACCTATACACTTTCATGTATATTTCACACAAACCACATAACCCTTACATAATGCTAGCTTTTCCCTCTTTAACACATTCTCTATATATATCGTGATTTAGATTTCAATGCTATTGACTTTCGTTCCTTAAACTCTTGGTTCTGATTTTCTTAAATAGTACCCCTTTATAGATGATTAGTAGTTAACTTATTTTATTTTGATAATTACCAATTTTCAGATAGGATAGTAGACTGCCTTACAGCCTTAATGATTGTTGTGTTTCTATCCTTTCCAGTATGGCACCCATGACCCGAGCCCGTCGCCTGAGAGCAGCTGCAGCTACTGAGAGTGTGCCTCCACCTCCTACTGTTCAGGAGGTAGTGATCCCTCTATCTGATCAGGGGGTGGTGGCACCTCCTGCCATTGAGGAGATGGTGGTAGCCTCGCCAGAGAGTCTTCCTTCATCTCCTGTCGTTCAGGAGAGAGCTGCAGATTTGCCTGAGACCGAGAGCCCTTTCCTACCCTTTGTACTCCATACTGTACCACCCGGAGGTTTGTTACTTGACGCAGCCCAGGTGTTTGGATTTTTCCAAGAAAGGTTGATGGAGTCACAGAGAGTTTATAAGGAGGCCATGAGGGAGCAAATCCAGAGGTTGCTACGTATGCGGGACTCTGTGCTTCCAGGAGGAGAGCCTAGCTCTAAGAGGGCGAGGAGCAGTACGCAGTCCTACCCAGAGTTTGAGGAGTACCCATATATCCAGCCTATATCATCATACCCAGCCCAATCTCCTGTCCAGCAGAGGCCAGCTGAGCCAGAGCCTATCTGTGCCTACTGCAAGAAGTCTGGACACAAGTGGAACAACTGTAGAAAGAGACTAGGATTGTGCCTATTCTGTGGTTCAACTGCACACTGGGTACAGCACTGCCCTGAGATACCTGCCCCAACCAGGGTCCTGCTTCCAGGAGGGAGTTCTAGTTCTCAGACCTAGCTGGAGGTGAGTTTTGACCTAACCTTAGTATTCCTTTTTGCGAATTTTGATGCATCCCTTGCTTGTATGTTTTGATACCTTATGATTGCCTAGTACTGTAGCATGATTGGTGTAACTAGATGAGACCCCAGACTGATATTGCATACCATGATCCCATAGGTTACACTTTTCAACTGTATGATTTAAATAGGTTTCTGAGACTATGATTGCTGGGGGCTTAACCTAGAAGGGGTGCGATCACCTTAAATTTTGTGGACGAAATTTTTATAAGGTGGGTAGGATTGTAACACCCAGTTTTCCAGAAGAGGGTAATTTTAAAATTTTGTAATTATAATTATTATTTAATGATATTTATTTCATATTATAATTTTTAGTGATTTTTAATTATTTTTAAACTATTTAAATTCATGACTTGTGATTTTGGTATTTTGCTTGTGAAAAAGTAGAGACTGCCTACCCTAGAGCCTAGCCATGTGATTAGGGTATTTTTGACATTTTTAGGGTTATTTGAATTTATTATAATTTATTTGAATTTATGGGAATTTTTAGGATTTATTCTGGAATTATTTGAATGATGGTTGACTAGGTTGACTTTGACTAGTGTTGACTGGGTAGACTAACCTAGAAGCTAACCCTAGATGTGTTTGGACTTGGTTAGGTCATGTGACCCTAGTTAGACTGGAGTTAACTCATGGTTTAGTCATTTAAACCCAAGTTAGAATAGAAGGCATTTAGACACAAGTCATGACTTATGATTTGAACCATTGATTAATGACTAAGCCCAATCCTTTAGCCCTAACCTAACCCTAATACATTAGTGGCCAGCCAACACTAGCCTTGGGAATCCCCCTATAAATAATCTCCTCCATTAGGGCTAGCCTCCTTAGAATTTCTCAAGTTTTGGAAGAGATGAGCCTCCATCTTCAAAAATCCCTAGAAATTCCATTTTAGCTCCATTTTCTCTCAAACAAATTGCAATAAGTTTTAAATGAGGTGTTCTTGCTGTTGTTAATTATTTTTCTCAGATTCTTACCAATTTGGAGAAGTTTGCTAGCAAGAGGAACCCCCCCATTTGAGGCTTTTCTTGCATTTGGTCACCAATAGGTAAATCAATGTAAACACCATTAAAATTATAGTTTCTTTGCATATTTGGAGAGCCCTAGGTCTACCCTAACTGTAGGTATGCCTAGACCTAGGTTTCGTGTCCATTTCGTGTCCTAAATGGACACGTATCAGTGTTAGTGTTAAGGTGTTTGATGAAATGCCCCAAAGGGCATTTCGAGTGATTTTTAGGATTGTAATTGAATAGGAATTTGTGTTTTGGTGTCGCTTAGGGTTTCCCAAGTGTCTGAGTCTGTGTCATTTCGTTTGGTGTTGCATTGGACTCACTGGACACGCCGCGCGCGCGGACAGTATGCGTGTCCTGCTGTTCGGGGGCGATTGCGCTCTGGACACGGCTCGAGGACACGTAAAACTTGACACACGCCTTGGGGCAGTATCTGACATGCCACGGGTCAAGTTTCAGATGACCACGTGACGCGTTGAGGGAGGAATCACCATCGCACGGGATTTACACTAATACAGTTCACGTTAATTTTTGGGTTCGAATACGTGTGTTTTGACACGACACGGCGGCACGTCGACACGAGTCAGGATGACACAGTCATAGCCTGACACTTGGCGAACTCGTGAGTGAGTGCACGTGACACGAAGTGTCCTGTGTCGGGTGCACGACACGCGTGCACCTGTGCACGAGACTGCACTGCTGTGCAGTATCTGTGTTTGATGAATTGGTTCAGTCATGTTAGACACATCGTGTCTCGATGTGGACACAAATTGGACCCTAAGACACGTGCACAAGTGTGTTTATATTTACCAACCACTAATTACCCATATTAGTTTGTTATATGCATCAATTTCCATTTACCCCTAAAATTCTGATACAAGCCCATATTTCAGTATTTCCCAGTTTTAATAATCGAAGTTGAATTGACTTTTTAGCCCATTTGATTGTTGTTAATCACTGTTTAAGTCCCTAATATAGTCCTCCTATATGAATTCTACTTGTGGGTCGATTTTGAGGTGTTTTGGTTTCGAATTGGATTCAAATGGGGACTTGAATGTATTTTCCTGAAATTGTTTGAATGGTTAATGAATTGGGTTCCTTTCCTATTTTTTTCTGAACTAAAAAATGATATCGGTTTCCTTTTCTTTTCTTTCCTCTGTCCAAACTGATCTGAATTTGATGTGAAGTCTCATATTTCTTTGAGTTGTTGATTTGGAGTGATATTTGGTGCTGAAAACATGGAATATGAATTTGTTTCCTTTCTTTTCTTCACTACTCACTGATTTTTTCCAAATGTACACACTGTTTCCTGTGCAGCCCATATCACTCACACCACACTGTCCTCACAACATATCACTCACTGTTAACACACACACACTTCACTGTTCACTCTCACACCCTATCTCCTTTTACACCTATGCTCTTCACATACACATATACACACACTAGTTGGCACTTTGCATTCACATCACCCTTGCCACATCTACTCTATTTCACTCACCCTCTTCACTTCTTCACATGTACACTTCACATTTCACTAACACTTGGCCTATGGCACACACTCACATCACTCATGCATACACACACATAGCCCTCTTTATATCTATATATATATATATATATATATATATATATATATATATATATATATATATATATATATATATATATATTAAATGCCATGTTATATATAGCTATTGTGTAGTGATGCATGCCTATATATATATAGTTAGTTTCTTTTATGTATTGTTCTTGAATGCCTAGTATAGATAACTTGAATATTGGACAAGTGTGACTTATGAATGTGTGTGTTGGCTTGATTTAGGCTTGGATAGCCTTGAAGTGGTGTGTACTAGCTAGTGTAGGCTTGTGTGACCTATTATAGACTAGTTTAGACTTGATAGCCTAGTTTAGACTTGGTTAGACCTAGTTGACCTAGTTTGACTTCTAGGGTTGACCAGAGTTGACCAAGAGTTGACTTTGGCCTAGATTGACCTAGATTTATTTAGAATGCATTGAATTGTATCTTGTTATCATTTTAGACTTGTTGTGACTTGTGCTGTTCTATAGGAGACAGACACCACTCCTCGGACAGTAGATATTCATCCGGACACTCAGATACAGGCGAGTACATTCTCTGATCATTTCATATCCTGCTTAGAATTATTTTCCTGCATTAAATTACTTTACTTGATACTGTCACGTTGGTCACACGGATTAGTACTATATGGATCCCTTCTTGATATGTTATCCCTTCAGGGAGCATTGGGTACTCTATGTTCTGTGCGTTTCACTTACATGGCGTTTCACTATGCTTCGTTGGTTCTTTGATCACTTGGGATATGTACTCTCATATCACAGAGTCTTCCTGGAATCCTTATCCCATTTACTGGGTATCCTAAAATCTCCTAGAATCCCTATTTATGGGACTACTATGTACCACCCTTCGGGGCTGTTACATGGAATCTTAACATAACCTGGTTGGATCCTTGTGTATTAATTGGGGGTACGGGGGAAGTAGAAGTAGACATGTGAATAATATCCAAGTAGTGTAGCATCAGAATCTTTTCATAGTGTAGCATCAGAATCTTCTATGCCATTTACATGTCTATATTATACTCTGACTCACTAGCCACTGTTAGTTCTTTACTTATTGTAGATATTTCTATTACAGTTCACTCTCTCTCTGTTTATATACTGCATTTCTTCAGTATCTATATCTTACATTACTGCATGATTATATTTTCTAACCTGCTATGAACTGTTGAGATGTATTGTGCTCGCTCCTGTCCTGACTGGACCTGTTGAAAATATTACAGAGGACGAGGAGGAGGCCTGTGCGGATACCTTTTGCAGGACAGCTCTAGCTGAGACTTTACCCTACTGCCTAGACTAGCTTAGTTAGGCTTTATCTTACTTATGTTGTCTTGAGACTAGCAGTTAGACTTTATTTCTGTCTTTGAGATCTGGGTTGTATATTCTTTCATATTCAGTAGCTGAGACCTTGTACTCTGGATATCTGCGGAGATGTTATCTTAGACTATTTTATCATCTGTATTTCCTTGAGTTCTATATCATATCGTGCTTCTTCTTCCTTAGTTGTGATTGAGTTTACTTTTATCATGTCACCCCCATTCGGGGAGTATAAACTGCTTAGTATATTACTGTTAGATGTTGTGACCTAGGACAGCGTTCTACCGCCGACACTGCGGCATAGGCTGGGCGTTGTTACGTTCTCGTACCCTCACAGTGGGTACGGGTCGTGACATGATGCACTCGTGCGTGAGTCGCGGTGTTGTGGGGCTGCGGCACTGGGTGCGCAGGTACTGCGGGCTTTGCAGCTACGCACACAGGCTGATGGGCTGAGTGGCTATAGGACGCAGGTGCCGTATGATGTGGCTGATTGGAAGATTTGAGCGGTTATGAAAAGATTGAGTTAATTGATCAGATCCGATTTTTGTAGTATTTGAATTTAATTCATTCAAATCTTTCCATTATTCGCTCATATATTTTTGCAAGCAGTTACGCCCAGGAATAGGATTAGAGTTTCGACCCATCTCTATAAATACTCTCTTCGTACCTTCATTAAGGATTTACGCCAAAATAAAGAGACGAAGAGAGAAGTGCTGCCGCCGCCATTGATGTCCTAAGGAGTGCTTCGAGTTCGTGAAAGGATGTGACAACGAGCGTTCCAGAAGTTCTTTCGAACTTGCTGGTTCCTGGGAGCAGATCGCAATAGGACGAATCTTGTTTTAAGCAACGACGATTTTTATCACCCCAGCAAAGTCGTTGCATCAACTTCGGTTGAGAGCGATCATTCATATCATTGTATCAACTCCGGTTGAGAGCGATCGTTCATCTCGTTGCATCAACTTTGGTTGAGAATGAGTATTCATCTCTCTTAGGAGAACGGATGACGATCGTTCATCTCGTTGCATCAACTTTGGTTGAGAATGAGTATTCATCTCTCTTAGGAGAACGAATCTTTCATCCCTCTGGAAATAAGTGTTTGAGATTTCCATTTTTCCATCAAAAGATCTGTTTCGGAAATAACAATTTCGATATATTCGGTGATAGAAAACAATTATTATTTCAAATATATATTCACTTTTCCAACAGTTTAGAGTTTAGATGGTTGTCATGTGTTCAAAATTTGATGTCATATATACCTGATTAATTGTTAGTGGAGCACATAACAACCATCTGCACGTGGCAATTTTTTGGAACTTTACTGTGTATGAAATACAAATTCTTGAACCAAAATCGCTACTGGAATAACATTCATATTGGCCTTAACTTGCCTACAGATCTTTCTGAAAATTTTATGTAGGATGTCGTATAAGATGTCTCTATTGCAATATATATCTTTTTATCTTTTTCTATTCTTTGTCATATAAGATATCCATGTGGAGAAATACTTGGGTGAACTATATGTAGTATTCGTTCTACGGACCTGGCACTCGAATCTTAAATGTTGGTCGTAATATCAAATTATGATTTAATTAGGACCTACATGTAAGGATTGAATAAGTAGGTCCATAAAATGAATGATGGACCTAGGGGTGGCGATGGATAGGGTAGGGGTAGGGTAGGGTAAGGTAAGGACAGGAAGAGGGCAGGGCAGGGTAGGGTATTGACATTTTTTTGATACCCTAGGGGAGTCATGAGGGTAGGGTAGGATAGCCCTCTTCCAAAAAACCAATACCCATTACCCGTCCTTGTCCTTTACCCTCACAGGGTAGCTGAGGGTCAGGGTAGGAAGGGTAAGGGTATTACCCTTGCCATTTCAGTTTTTTTTAATTTTAAAAATTATTTTTTTTTGCTAGTAAACACCTTGATACTTAAGATTTTTACAACATTCAAAAATCATAACAACTTAACAAGAAATAACAGGAGGAATATTTTTTTTTACTAAAGGCGCTGAAGCCAGTTATATAGTGGAACCTGGACTGCCTACATACCCAAGGAGGGGGCTAGACCTGACTCCTTAGGATCAAGCACTATGTAGTTCTCATAATCCTAAGTACTAACTAATTACAAAAAACTACAAATATGTAATAGTAATTCAGGGTAAGGTAGGGTAGGGTTCCGGATAGGGTTACAGGGCAGAGGTAGTGTGGAACTATACAAGTATGTAGTAGTAACTACAGTGGGAGTGTGGGACTATACAAAATTACAAAGCACATATTTACAGGGTAGTTGGTAGGGTAGTGATTCAGGGTAGGATAGGGTTCAGGGTAGGGTTACAGGGCAGAGGGTAGGGCGGGTACCCGGGTAATTATACTAGGATAACAAAATAAAACCCTTACCCTACCCTAATTCCAAGAGGGTAAGGGTAGGGCTTGCCCTCCTAGGATAGAGGGTATCCGTGGGCACCTGAGGGTACAGAATACCCGGCTAAGATAGAGGATACCAGGACAAAATCGTCAGCCCTAGATGGACCTAAGCTACCTAATAAAAAAATTTCTCTACGCCCGTTAATCCATAATACAAGCATATTAATCACTAATGGACGAATATTAACCATTTATGGACTTAGCCCTACAAAGTGGAGTGTACCCACTTAAAGACCTTTGTAGTGAAACTGTATGTAATAGCACACCAAGATTATGAGACTGCCTCCTTGGTCCTTAAGACTGATTTGCTTCGTAGGATAAGGGGTTTGGAAAAGAAAAATTATTATTTTTATATGTTTGGATGTCAAAGTAATTCGGGAGGAAGGAAAAGTTATTTCCAATGGGAAAAAAAATAGGTCTCGTTTGGTTACCAGAATTTGAGTTTGGAAAAAGAAAGTGATTCATTTTCTGTGTTTGAAAACCAAAGCAAAGAAGTTGGAAAGGGAAAATGATTTCCAAGGGATAGGAAAATAGGAGGAAAAGTGGTTTCCTCCATCTATCTAAGGAATCACTTTCCCTCCAACTTTCTTGCATTTATTACAAAATTTTTTGACCAAAATATCCATGTTCATAATATTATTTACCATTTTTTTATCCATAATACCTTTTAGACAAAAATATTTCTGAGTAATAAATTTTTTTATTAGCAAGAGGGTATTATTGAAAAATTGACTTGATTTTGTTTCTTTTCTTACAAATACCAAACACTATAATAAAAAATGAAGAAAAATTCTGACTATAATCCCGGTCTTTCCAAACACCGGAAAGGAAAGTTGATGGTAATTACAATTTCCTAAAGGAAAAGAAATACCAAGGATTCAATTTCCTTTCCTTTCCATTCCGCGAACCAAACGAGGCCTTAGAGAAGAAAATGGTTCCATCCATACAAATAAGTATTTACTTTTCTATCTTTAAGTATTTACTTTTCCTTTTTTAACATTTTCAAACATCGAAAAAAAAATCGATGAAAATTATAATTTCAAAAAGAAAACACAAAAAAATTGATTAACTTTTCTCTCTTTTCCACGGACCAAACGAGGCCTAAGTGTGAACATTTGGCAGGCAGCCGTGGGTTCATCAGGAAGAGTGAAGGCAAGCTAATATTTGCTTGGGACCAATGCTTGCAAAGTGATGATGTTAGAGATGCTGTGATAAAAAAGCTGTTTTGTTTCTGTTTTTGTTTTCGTTTTCATTTTCGTTTTAGCAAAGAACCGCCCTGATGAAGTATCTAGCTAAAGATAGTGTAATTCATACCCCTTTGCAACAGCAGGACGTATGTTGTGCTAATCCAATATCTAGTCCATAGAAAGAATTCTTAGGGAGAACTGTTGGACGATCAAAGCTTGTGGGGATCTTGAAAATGCCGGTGCCATATGTTTAGCCAAGGAGGGTCTTAGAACAAGGAATATGTTGATATTGGATAAGATTTCCAACCTATATGAAGAACCTTCGCAGTACGACGGACGTCATCCGTTTGTCGAAGAAGTTCAGAAAGTACGATGAGTGCCATTCGCATATCGGAGTATCGATAGAAGGATTTGCCCAAACCCAGGAGAATTCAGACCAAATTCGATCTCGGGGATAACTTGGTCCGAGTTCGGTCTCCTGGGGTCAGAACAATGCTGGTTTAAAAAATCAGAGTTCGATCCGAACTCGATTTTGTCGGGACTATACAAATTATGGGGTGTTTTATACACCATTGGACCAAATCTAATGGTCCAGATTTGTTAAGGAATTGAGAAAATTATATATAGGTATTTGCTCACATTAATCTAGAGAAATTTAAGGAAGTCTATGCAAGTTGATATTTTTTTTTACAACTTTTGAGAAAGAGAAAATTGATTGAAGGGTATTGTGAAAGAGAGGACGTGTCGGATAATTGTCCTCGTCATATGTTGGTTTTCGGAGTGTGTAATCGAATTTTCTTCTTCCAAGTAATTGTGGGTTTAGATCGGTGAGGAGTTAAGGAGTCGGCGTATCTCTTTATTTTAGTAGAGATTTCTCAGTGTTGGACTCCAATTGTCCTGTGATTTTTTCGCTAGGATTTTCTATGTAGAAATCGATGTGTCTGCGTTTGTTTGGCTACGTGTGATGTTGGTGATTTTGTATCTGTGCTTTACTTCAATTCTCTTGCAGCTCCTTGATTTAGGTAAACAGTTTCCGTGTTTCATTTCCGACGGAGTTGTATAAGAGCTTTTGGTTCTGCTGGTACCCACAGCGTGGTATCAAATCTTTTGGTTCTGCTGATAGTTACGGAGTGGTATAAGAGCTTTTAGTTATGTTGATAGTCACGTAGTAGTATCAGAGCTTTTGGTTCTGCTAATACTCACAGAGTAGTATCAGAGCTTTTCCTTCTGCTAATACCCACAAAGTAGTATCAGAGTTTTTGGTTTTACTGATACTCATGGAGTAGTATCAGAGATATGGTTTCAAAGGAGGTGTCAAAGTTGACAATCAAGCCAAGTAGAAGAGATGAACACGAAGTTTATGTGCATAGTAAACCTAAATGGTTTCAATTACCACTATTGGCAGAACAAGATGAAAGATTTTTTGTTCGTCAATAAGCTGCACCTTCCGGTATTTGCTTTCGAGAAGTCTAGTGATAAATTCGAGAAAGACTAAAATTTTGTTCACATGTAGGTGTGCGGGCATATGTGGCTGTTTGTTGACGAGAACGTGTACAATCATGTTACCAATATAGATCATGCAAGAATATTTTGGAAGAAGCTAGAATCTTTATATGCAAAAAATACCAGGATAAATAAGTTGTTCTCGATCCGACAAATGATGGGTTTATAGTAGAAAGATGGTATGTCTATTACGGATCACCTTAGTAGGTTCCAGGGCGTGGTTGACTAGTTATCCTCTTTGGGAGTAAAGTTCAACGATGAAGATCCGGGGTTGTGGTTGTTGTGTACTTTGTCAGACTCATATGAAATCGTATGAGTGTCCATGATATCTTCTACTCTAGAAGGCATGGTCAGTTTGGAGTTCGTCAAGAGCGGGATGTTGAATGAAGAGATGCAGAAAAAATCTCAAGGTACGTCATAAACATCCTACTCAGAGGCGCTCGGGTCAAAGAGCCTGCCACTCCCCATTCCGGTATACATATTCTTGTATGTATTGTTCACATATCATATATCATAGTGTTCCTGTAGCTCCCCTTCCCAAAAAATTTTGGAAATATTTTTTTATATATTTTATTTAATTTAAATGTGATTTTAAAATTTTATAAATAATTAATTAGTTAATTATTACGGTGGATGACTTAAGTCTTGGTGGAGTTATGGAGCACAAAACGACTAGGAATTGTGGCACGGGAGATGTAGCAGTGCGCCATGACTAGTGTACTAGCCATGCCAGAAGAAACCTAGCCATAGGGATGTCCGAACTAGAAAAACCAGGCCATGTTATGACTTGACCCTTTTAAATCATTTAATTATATATTATTTAATATATTGACTTTAGACGACCCGGTTGTGCCAATTTAGTCTGGACTCAGCCAGAACTGGACCCAAACCCATGTGGTTGAGTAGTGTGCTCAAAGACGTTCATGTAGATATATTTTATGATATTTCTTTATTGCCTATTAGCAGCTACCTTCTATAAGTAAATAAATATTATTTTGTGTACACAATTTTATGTGAAAGACCTACTTTAGAAATTATGTTATTATTAGGTTCATTGAGAAGTTATAGATAGATACATATATAGGTTTATATATATATATATATATATATATATATATATATATATATATATATATATATATATATATATGAAAATATATAGGGATATATATTTTGTGTAAATATTTATATATGTGTGTATAAATAAATAATATGTATATGTGTGTATATATATATGTAAGTATGTATGTATATAAATGAGTATATATATAGAGATATGTATATATATACTTAGTTATATATAAATTAGAAAAAGAAAAAAAAAGAAAGAAAAATAAGAAACTCACCCGCACACAAACCGAGCCCAGGGCCCAGCATTCCAGCCCGGCCCGACCACCCAGGCCCAAGCCGAACCAGTAAAACCCCCCGATTCTGTTCAGAACAGAGCATACATATACGCTCGAGAGAAACTAGCAAACCCTAATCCCGATCCTAACCAACAGTCCTCTGACCCCTGGCGGCCACCCTGGCGACCTTTCCAGCGCTGGGCGCCGCCGCACGCATGGCCACTGGCCGGCCGAACACGTCGGAGCGCGCGGAACAGCGCCAGCAACGACAGCAGTTGCAGTCGCGATGAGTCGGTTTCGCGACTACGTTTCGTCATGCACGCTCGTCCTTTTAACGAGCCGATTCTTCAGGTAAAAAACTGACACAACCCCCTTCAAATGCATTCAATTAGTTTGTAGTTAGCCGTCGTGGATTTCTCGGCAAATTGGCTCGAAGTCGACGAAAATTCTGTTGGTAAACAGAGTTTATATTTGGCGTAGCACCCAACTTGGAAGCCGTTTTTCTGTCAGGATATTGAACATTCACGAAAATCATCTGAGCGGCCTTTTAGACAACCTAACCAGGATCAAAACCCATTAAATAGATTATTTTATCATGTATTATATTTATATTAAAATAGTTCCAAAAATTAAGAAAAATACGAAAAATAGTTTTTGAAAACTTAGAAATCCTTCGATACGACGTGCGTCCCACCAATCCGGGTGACGTGGTCACGAACCGAAAGCATCGAAAGGTGCGTATCGGCTTCGTGAAAGTGTGGGCCTTGACGAAATTTAAATTGGTTGCGTGTGCGCGACGAATTTGATGCATATCCGTCGAAATTTACCGTATCGGCCTCTGTGCAAATTTTCTAATTACTTTGTGCACGTTCGTCAGATCGAGACGAAACTTATGCCAACAGGACCGTATCATTTTTTTGGTCTTGTATGCCAAGTTTGGTCCAATTCTGAGACAGTTGAGCGGATCGTCGTTTTGTGGGTCCCACGGTCCGACTCAACGGGTGATTTTGTGCACGGCCCACCGAAATTCAACTTTGGACATACGCTTGGGTTCGTATCGGAAAATCGAACCCGTTGACATATAGTTTGATGACTTTAGAGACCATCAACTTTGGCACATTTTTCGGTGCAAAGCGGGTCCAACGGCAGATACCGTTTTGACCCAAAATTACCGTTTTGCCCCTGTGTCCAGAATTGGACTTAAGAACAGGAAATTGTAGCTAATTTGACTATTCTGAAAACATTGGTAATATTTATTTTAGCATCCGGAGACTTCTGCATGTGTTGACTGATTTTGGCTCATTGAGTGGTATGGTATTATCGGTTTCACCAGCACAGGACCTCAGGTGAGTACATCTCTGATAGTTTTTATATTTGATTATCTCTATGATTCTTGTACGTAGTGATGTTTTACATTGATATCCTGTTGATTCTAGACACGATGTTACACGAGTTAGTAGTTGTGGATTCTTTACATGTTGTTCGTGACCAATCTATTACCGTGTTCGTGACCTGTTTGGATCCATGAGTGCTGGTCGGGCGGGAAAATACTCTAGACATGTAAACAAACCCAAAATTATACTTGCCTAATAGCAGCCTCACACTTCACGTACGGGTGCCGGATCTTATTCTTGCCTAATAGCAGTCGCACATTTTATGTGCGGGGTGCCGGATTTAGCCTTAGTCGTTTACATGTCGAAGTAGTATTTCAACTCACTAGATAGGTACAGTATCTAGTTCTACAGTATATATTGTTGGCTACAGGTCTTCTCTATTTTTAGTACTTACTTGCCTTGTTTACCATGCTCAGTTTCTGTCATAATTCTATTCTTGTCTTTGCATCGTGTATTTCATTATTATTTACAGAGTTATGGATTTCGTCATTTATTGAATCTGTTGTGAGATTGTACTCGTTCCATTCCTGACTGAAAACCAATATTTTTCAGGTTTAGCCGCGATCACTCTTAGCACTAGGAAGGCATGGGTATGAGGTCGACCTAGATAGTGGAAATAGCTTTCTTTTCTATATTGTGAGAACTTTGTATTTTTTTAATTTTAAATATTGTAAATGTTGTAAAAAAATTTAGAAATGTGAATGAGCAATAAAGTTTATTTTGAGCAATTATTTCTTGCGGGCTTGATAGCGTTCTACCGCCGACTCCGCGGCGTAGGATGGCTTGGACGCATCTCGTATCCGGAAAAGTAGGTGCGGGTCGTGACACGTTTTTGTGGTGGCCCATGCAGGCCAGTTTTTGCAAATATACGAACTCGTGATGGTACTTAAGTTAGTCGTACCATTGCGAGCCTGCGACTAGAAAATACTCATTCACATCTAGGAGTAAATCAATTTTAAGAGAATGGTTAGGATTAGGAGTCCCTAATTTAATTTAATATTTGGGTAGTTAAGGTTGCTATATAGGTCTCACTAGATGACTCTCAGGATACACTATCGCATTTTGATTCGACAGTATTTCTAAGGAGGGTAGATTCGTAACATCCTCCCGAAATTTTGAAAATAGCATTTATTCCTTTTATTTGAATTAAGATATGATTTTTGGAAATTTTATAAATATTTAATTTAATTAATTATTATTATAGAATGCCTTAGTCTTGGATAAATTTTGGAGCACCATATGACTAGAAGTAATGGCACGGATAGTGCAATGGCATGCTTTGACTAGCGTATTATCTATAGTAGAGAAGGTCGAGTCATAGGTGTGTACTAACTAGGAAAACCAAGCCAAATCGTGACATAACCCTAGAAATAATTTAATTACTTATTATTAAGATTATTGGCTTTTAGAAGACATGGTTGTTCCAAAACTAGCCCGAACTCAACCCAAGTCCTGGTGGTCATGTAGTGCGACTAACGTCGTCCATGTAGCTATATAGATGTGTATATATATTGGTAGTCCATTTCTAGTATTGGGAATCTATAAATTATATATTGAATATAATATATGTATTATTGCTATTTAAATTGTATTTTCTTGGAAATAGGATAACCTCCTCTTAGAATGATAATTTGAGATTTTTGGATTTACTTAGGCTATACCTATATATTTGTGCATGAACAGGTAGACATAGTGCTTTATACATATTTTTTTTCTCGATCTTGAATATCAGAGAAATATAAGTTTGAGTTTATATTTCTTTTGCCTTCGGTTATTTTCTCCCTAATCATGATCATTTGTACAACTTTATCTTACGTCTTTTCTAAACACCGCCATATCATAAGTTCTTATCACTTATATTCTTTCCGTGGACTAAAGGAATTATATTTTTAAATAACTTCTCCCTCAATTGTCTATTAACCTTGAATTAAGTTTTTGGATTCAAAAGTTTTTCTTTCAACGTTGAATATTGAATATCGTGAAATAAGGGTTATAAGATTTTTACTTATCTTGCCTTCGACTATGTCCTTCCTAATCAATCGTTTAAATTTTCAAAAACTGATACCTTCCCTTCAAGGATGGATACGTACACTTTCCTATAATGATCAATTTGTTCAAATATCTAGCTTTCTCCATCATGGTCAATTTGTTTCAGGATTTTTGAACCTCCGTTGAGATTTTAAGGATGTAGTTGAAAGGATAATCGACGACTTATGATGGCAGGCAGCCGCGTACTGTCGCCACTTATTTGACTTATGGAGACTGTGGGTTCACTGCAGCCAACAGCGCACTGGCGATGCATGATCCCTAAGTTGAAGTAATCTCGAGTAAGTATAAGTTATCGAATGTTGTCAAAGCTATATCTTGGTCATCCTATCTTCGTCTTTAAGTTGTTATGTCCAGATTGGATAGAGTTGATATGGTATTCGTTACCGTACCCTTGCTTGAGTCGTAGAATCAAGAGTTTATTACAACTAGTTGTACAATGGCAAGGCATAAATTCTCGGTAAAATGACTTCGATCATGTTTACGAGTTTCGAATACCATAGAGAATACGTCTTATTGGCATATAACTATTAAGTTTTCAAAATGATTTGTGCTTATTCCTGGTCACAATCTTCTCAATAAATCGATAATTCTCTCTTCCTTCCTTATCCTTCTATTTTTCAGATTGTCATCTTTTAATGTAAATTTTGACTAGATTCCTAAACTTATCTAGATTTTGATTCTAAATTCGTGCCTAAATAATTTTGTTCAACTAGTTGTTCGTACCAAGATGATTCCATTTTGATCGATTTTAAACCATTTTTTTGCAAGACTAAATCATAACCGTGTCTATAATTTCAACTAAATCATTGCTAAGGTTATACTTTAATTCCAACTACGGTCATGACTATTTTGATCATGATCATGCTCGTGCCAACTTTCTATTTTTATACTGCATGAATGACTTGCACGATTAGCCTTGATCGTGACTGCCTCTTAAATGCGACTAAAATCCTGTTTAGATTTTGACGAGAACTTTGGTCATTCCTTAAAAAGCTGGTAATGACTCAACCATGCTGACCATAGATTGGTCGCGCCCAACCATTCCACTCTTGATCGTTCTTAAAAACATTTGCTTGTCATCTAGACCATTTGACTGAATACTGGTCGTACCAAATGACACTCTCCTTTTTGTTTATTATCTTTATTATTTCTACGCATGACTAATTAGATCATGAATCATATCACTCCCTTGATTATACCATTTATCGTTTTATTCATATCAATTAAAAATTTTGGTTTCTTGATTATTCTTTATAGTCGTGCCTAATCGTGCTCTTTGAAATTTTAAAGACGAAATCATTCTAAGGTGGATAGACTGTAAGCCTTCTAAAATTTTGGGATATACGACGATTACTGATTGATTAGAATAATTTCTATTAGCATGATAATTAGTGCCCCATGGACTCCCACTTTCCATTTAGATTATTTTGTGTCCCCGACTGTGCCATTAATATTCGGAGCACGAGACCAGCTGTTACCTTCCAACAAATTTTATATATAAGATCTAGACGAGTCCACCTTCATCTAGGTATATCATGTCCCACTCAAACACATCCCCTTGTACTCTATTTTTATGGTACGACTTTCAGGTCAAAAGGACTAGCTATAACCCTTACCACAATACCGGTATACTTTCCGACTTCCACTAGAGCCTCAACCTTGACTCATTCCTTCGATCCAATATATATGGTTGTGATCTACTCGAAGTCCACTACGCACATGCCACTAATGTGCCACCCAATTGGGACCTCATGTGCTACTTAAACACAAAAGTCACGGAAGGCACATTTTTGGGCTTTAAGAACCTAGCTAACCAACCTGACTGGCAATTAGCTCAACCACTTGGGTTGAAACCTATTCTAGGTTACCCTAACCTAGTAGAAATAGCTTTATCATTGGGATCTAGTCCAGTCAATATAGATTAAGATCGAAGGTTCATCCGACCAATGAGTGCTGTTCAATTAGGGAACCCATTAAGACCCAGTAAAACCCATCCATGTATACCCCCATATTTGGACTATAAAACCAAACTATTGAAAATAGGTCCCTATATACCTATTATGTGGTCTCCATCTCTTAGAATGTGAAGTCATTCGTAACCCTTATTCCATCTATCTGGAAGTCGCGATTCGATCTTGTGTTGCATTTAGATCCCTTGCTCGTGTGTTTAAATAACCACGAAAAAGGTCACAATCTTGATTTCTCAAATTCTGTTCTACTGTGGAACCTTGTTTAGAATTTCGAGAACGAAACTTCTGTATTGCACGAATTGCAAGCCCCTCTAAGAAACGAAGGGTTCTTCGATTTAGCAAGTGATTGGATTAGAGTAGCCAAATCTAGCAAATAAGTCAATGGTTCATAAACACTCTTTCTATCTGTATCCATGGATACTTTCTACTGCTCTTGAAACTTCATATTTGCTCTCGATTATTTTTTCTTATCTTCCTGTCCCTCCTATTTCAGAGCGACGAATGATCATGCTTATTAGAATTTATCAATATTTCTTAGCTATTTACGTAAATTGCTGCTTGTTAAATTTTGGGTTGCTTGATAAATATGAGAGGATTATATATGCCATATGCCCTAGATATCTGTTGGTAGGATTGTTAGCAACTAGTTAGAAGATTATAAGATTTTAGTTTGAGGAGTAGTGTATGTAGTTACAAAATGGCTAGGAGGAGGATATAAACTATTTTTGAGGAATTAAAATTTAAGGAGATTAAGGTTAAGGTAGACTTTCTTTTTGAATTTTAAGAATAGTTAGGAATTAGAATTTCGAGGACGAAATTATTTTTAAGGTGGGTAGATTTGTAGCTCCCCTTCCCGAAAATTTTTGAAAATAATTTTTATATATTTTATTTAATTTAAATGTGATTTTAGAATTTTATAAATAATTAATTAGTTAATTATTACGGTGGATGACTTAAGTCTTTGTGGCATTATGGAGCACAAAACGACAAGGAATTATGGCACGGGAGATGTAGCAGTGTGCCTTGACTAGTGTACTAGCCATGCCAGGGGAAACCTAGCCATAGGGATGTCCGAACTAGAAAAACCAGGCCAAGTTATGACTTGACCCATTTAAATCATTTAATTATATATTATTTAATATATTGACTTTTAGACGACCCGGTTGTGCCAATTTAGTCTGAACTCAGCCCGAACTGGACCCAAACCCATGTGGTTGAGTAGTGTGCTCAAAGACGTTCATGTAGATATATTTTATGATATTTCTTTATTTCCTATTAGCAGCTACCTTCTATAAGTAAATAAATATTATTTTGTGTACACAATTTTATGTAAAAGACCTACTTTAGAAATTATGTTATTATTATGTTCATTGAGAAGTTACAGATAGATACATATATAGGTTTATATATATATATATATATATATATATATATATATATATATATATATAATATATATATATATATATATATATATATATATATATTTTATATATATATATATATATATATATATATATATATATATATATATATATATATATATATATATATATATATATATATAGGAATATATAGGAATATATAGGAATATATAAAAAAATATATATAGGAATATATAGGGACATATATATTTTGTGTAAATAAATATATATAATATGAAGAGGAATATAATATTTTCTTTATATATATATATATATATATATATATATATATATATATATATATATATATACATATATATATATATATATACATATATATATATATATATATATATATATATATATATATATATACATATATATATATATATAGGAAAACATATAGGGCATATATTTTGTGTAAATATTTATATATGTGTGTATAAATAAATAATATGTATATGTGTGTGTGTATATATATGTAAGTATGTATGTATATAAATGAGTATATATATAGAGATATGTATATATATAATTAGTTATATATAAATAAGAAAAAGAAAAAGAAAAAAGAAAAAGAAAAAAGAAAAAGAAAAAGAAAAAGAAAGGAAAACAAGAAACTCACCCATACACAAACAGAGCCTAGGGCCCAGCATTCCAGCCCGGCCCGACCACCCAGGCCCAAGCCGTACCAGTAAAACCCCCCCGATTCTGTTCAGAATAGAGCGTACATATACGCTCGAGAGAAACTAGCAAACCCTAATCCCGATCCTAACCAATAGCCCTCCGACCCCTGGCGGCCACCCTGGCGCCTTCCCAGCGTTGGGCACCATCGCACGCGCGGCCACTGGCCGACCGAACACGCCGGAGCGCGTGGAACAGCGCCAGTAACGACAGCAGTTGCAGCCGCGAGAAGCGGTTTTGCGACGACGTTTCGTCGTGCACGCTCGTCCTTTTGACGAGCCGATTCTTCAGGTAAAAACCCGAACCAACCCCCTTCAAATGCATTCAATTAGTTTGTAGTTAACCGTCGTGAATTTCTCGACAAATTGGCTCGAAGTCGACATAAATTTTGTCGGTATACAGAGTTTATATTTGGCGTAGCACCCAACTTGGAAGCCGTTTTTTCCTCAGGATATTGAGCATTCACGAAAGTCATCTGAACGGCCTTTTAGACAACCTAACCAGGATCAAAATCCATTAAATAGATTATTTTAACATGTATTATATTTATATTAAAACAGTTCCAAAAATTAAGAAAAATACAAAAAAACAGTTTTTGAAAACTTAGAAATCCTTCGATACGAAGTGTGTTCCGCCAATCCGGATGACGTGGTCGCGAATCGAAAGCATCGAAAGGTTCATATTGGTACTTACTTGCCTTATTCTAATAGCAGTCGCACATTTCATGTGTGGGGTGCCGGATTTAGCCTTAGCCGTTTACATGTCGAAGTAGTATTTCAACTCACTAGATAGGTACAGTATCTAGTTCTACAGTATATATTGCTAGCTACAGGTCTTCTCTGTTTTTAGTACTTACTTGCCTTGTTCACCATGCTCAGTTTCTGTCATGATTCTATTCTTGTCTTTGCATCTTGTATTTCATTATTATTTACAGAGTTATGGATTTCATCATTTATTGAATCTGTTGTGAGATTGTACTCGTTCCATTTTTGACTGGAAACCAACATTTTTCAGGTTTAGCCGCGATCACTCTTAGCACTGGGTAGGCATGGGTATGCTGAGGTCGACCTAGATAGTGGAACTAGCTTTCTTTTCTATATTGTGAGAACTTTGTATTTTCTTTAATTTTAAATATTGTAAATGTTGTAACGAATTTAGAAATGTGAATGAGCAATAAATTTTATTTTGAGCAATTATTTCTTGCGGACTTGATAGCATTCTACCGCCGACTCTGCGACGTAGGCTGGCTTGGACGCCACTACAAAAAAAAACCTTTTACAATGTTGGAAAAACATTATAAAAGGGCTTTGACAACGTTTAGTAGAAGGTCGTTATATCCAGGATTGTAAAAGAGGGGGTATCTTCAACAACATTCTCTTGAACATTGTAAAGACATTGTATAAGTTCTTTCCACAACAGTTTACAAACATTGTTAAAAATTATAAAAATTTGATAAAACTATTTCTACAACATTTTCTAAGTATTGTAAAAATACTTTTTAAAACGTATTATAAGTATTGTAAATATAATTTGTACAACGTTCTGCAACGGTGGTAAAAATATATATACCATGTTTATTAAACGTTGTGTATATATTTTGTACAATAGTGTACAAACATTGTAAAAAAAGTTTATACAACTTTTTAAAAATGTTGTATATATTATTCAGTTAGTTTTCCAAACGTTGTAAATAATATTAATATGTTGTAATTGTAGTATCAACAATGATTTAAAAGTATTGTAAATGATTTTTACAATATTTAAAAAAGTTGTTAAAATGTTATCTTACAATAGCTTCTAAACGTTGTTGATTGTATTTCCATTTAAAAAAAACAATTTATAAATAAAAATATATTGATTGCAATTATAATACAAATACAAGTACATGATCAATCCCCTTCTATTCCAATGTGCCACATACTCGTTTTACCATGTCCTCACCAAACTCCGAAGCAATGGAGGTTGAGTGAGTTCTCGTTGTGTTATCATCAATCCCAACCCATTAGCATCTTCCTCACTCTGTCGATAATCTTGCTCCGGAAGTAAAATAGTTCATAGTCATCGCCGATAAGGACTCTATAGACTTCCCACTCCTTATCGCCAATAACATGCCTACCGATCTTTGCTTGAAAAATTCATTATTCAATATTAGTTTTTGAAGCTTGCAGAAAAGGAGAGTATAACTAGATTTCGTATGACAGTTGAATGTATTACACGGACACGAAAAAATGTTATCAATTATTTATATATTCTTACATTTGTGCTCACAGGAGACTGTATATATACTTATTTGAAAATGTTCGTATCACGTATGTGTATCATGTCTAGACAGTAGATAAACATACATTTGCAAAGGAATAAAAAGATAATGATATATCATCACCAATTTGGTGTATAAAAATCTAGTTCCCAACAAACTTTAGAATCCTAAATATTAATATTAGGTTATTTGTCTCAGGTCTGATATATAGTGTTAAACATATATTGATCTGAAAGTACAGTATAAGATATTGAATTACCTGTCAAAAGTGAGTGTCCTAAACATAGAAATATATACAAGCAATTAAACCAGTAGTCAATAAATGTTACCTTAGTAATTAAACTAGAGTTATTCTAATGTTACTTTAGCTCATAGAACTTAAGTTTTTGGAAAGTTAAAGCTAATATGAATCCAAGATTAAATAGTAAAACAAAGCCGCCAATCATATCCAGTAGAAGTGGCCACTGAAGTTCAGCTCCCAGCTGGTCAAAACTTGTTGACCTATAGTTGTATTTAATGAAGAAAACTCACTACAACAAAAAAGTGTTTTAACGACACTCGAAAAGTGTCGTTAGTGACTTTCCATGGCACTTTTTTAATAGTTCAGAAATTTCAGGGAAACTTGGATAATAATGTATTTGACATCTGCATTTGTCCTCCTAACCAAGTATATTTTTCAACCTTGCTAATGAGACAATTAACTACTTCAAGATGATACTCATTCTCATGACCCGCACATGTACCAAAAGTTGTTGCTACTTACTGCAGATTACCTGATCTCAGATACCTACTCCTATGTCCCCAGTTACATGTGCACATGCACGGTATCACTCATAAACACATACGCATCTCCATCCCACATAAAACACCTACACATTCCCACATATACTCCTCACCCTTATAACACTCTGTACACCAAAATATAGGAGCACTGATGCAAGATATGCTGCCTCGTGCTGCTGTCATTTTCCTGCATAGGTAAAATCCCCATACTCTTAGGTTCCCTCTACTGCAAATTGCTGCACACTAGGGCTGCTATCCGTAGCTAGCCCAATCTACTGCTGTTGTTCGAATGATGATTGTAGTTCAAAGTATTTTACTTGAACAATATGATATGCTAATTAGCCCAATTCAACAATGGGTGCATGCATCTTTAATATCTTGAATTGGTCGTGGGGAAGGAACTTAATCTGTAAATTCCTTAACTCAGTATTGAGATATAAACGTTATTGAAAACTTAATCTCATATTGGTGTGGCCAAGAATAACTTTTTTCATGCAACATGAGATAGTAGCTAGTTTCACATCACTGCCATGATGATATAGGAAAAATTTAACTCACAAAATTGTTCCTTTAGTATATCGATCCCCTAAAAGTTGTAAAGCAAAGTCAATCAGCTACACTGGCAACCGCAAATGTAATTTGAGTATAAACTGCACATATAATTTGAGTATAAACTGCTATGTGCAGTTTCTTGCATATTGGATCACATCTACATCAAGAAACTGGTACTTAGGGACTACACTACCTGACATAGGTTGATTCACCACTACCTATTTCTACACGCTTACCCACACTGCTTACAGTACAGAGATTGCTTTGCAGCTAGTGGCAGAGCTAGCATTTAAAATTAGGGGGGCAAATAGAGATCTTCATACCTGGAATTCTGATAATAACTGCCACCCAATGCACAATCTGGAGTTCCAATATGCTGCAACCAGGGAAACCCTGAAAAGAAAAAAGGAAAAAGAAAACATGATTCATGAGCACATGATATAAATATGATTAAAAGGTTGCTCAAGCTTGCATATAAATCCATATCAATATGGCAGACTGTTCAAGTCGAATATAATCAAAGTTCCAACAAGTTTTCACTTCCGTTACTACTAAGACGAGCCATTAAGTATTCGTTCAACTCTTCCATAACCAAACAAAGCAACAAGATAATCTTTCTTAAACAAGCATAATAACATGTCACTGACAAATACAATTTATGTTGACCTTACCTTGAAGTTGAACCAACTAACTTAAGAATTCTTCTGGAATTCTCCTCGTACTAATTTGTTACTGAATGAAGAAGAGCATAGCACTCTTAGTAAAGTATAAGGCTTGTGAACTATGGTTTTGAGTCTTCATGAAATTGAAATTGCATCATCATCTGCTTGTTGCTCTACAAGATGTAGTTTGTTCTATATTTAGCCTTCCAGTTTGATATAGAAGTACAAAGTATACAATTCACACCCCCCAGCAAAAAAAAAAAAACAAGAAATAGAAAACACTTTATCAAAATTTGATACAGAAATACAGAGTATACAAAATCCTATAATAGAAGAGGTGGTCTTACTTAATACTGACCAGATACTTGATATAAAATTTATAAATAAAATTCAAGCATAATGCCAAAATGTGTCCATCCCTTATAGTTTCATACAACTTGGAATCAAATACAAGTAAATTTATTGAAGAATGACTTGACTTGCATGAATTTTCACTTCAGATATATGGAAGCAGTACCAGTTAAATGGAAGCATAGTGATCAAAAAGATTCGGGAGATTCTTTATCTAAATTTGTTAAGTTAGGATTTGAGTGTTGCCAACAGTACCATAAACTAATTTCTATATCTCGCTATTGCACTTCAGAAAATTCTTCTACTTAGAGATGAATCAAGTTGTTACATAATAAATGTTGTTTGTTAGCGGAATTAACTACTGCAAAAGATCATGTTTATAATTATTTTATTTTCCCGACTTCTAGCACTTTGAACAACATAAGGAGAAGCAAACAATTTGTGAATTGGATGTGTTATTTTCTCTTATGTTGCAGTTTACTTTGTAAGCTAGATGAAGTTAATTTGTTGCGTGTAAGAATGGCATCAACAGTAAAGATGGGTAACATATCTCTCTCTCTCTCTCTCTTTCTCTTCCTTCTGAGTTCCACATGTGGATGGCGAGTCCATTAATTGGTCCCATTAATAGAAAGATTTTATGGGAGGTGATAGTTGTCACGACCCGCTCCCGAATAATCGAACACGAGTCGGACACGCCCAGCCTTCGTCATTAGACACGACGAAGTAAGCTGTACCAAACTAGGGAAATCTAACAGATAAACATAAAAGTATACAATCACAGCACCTAAAGCGTATCCTAGAATGATCACCACAATCCACAAATCCAGATATCATAATGTACCAGAATCAACAGGAATGAAAAGTGCTATGAACTCTAAAGTCAATATCTCAAAGTAAAGCTAAGTAATTAATCTAAACCTGAAGCCTCAAGCTAAGCCTCATCCTGCTCAGCTAAATCCTGGGCTCTGGCCCATAGAGTAGAACAATGTCCTGCAAGCATACCTGCAACATATCCTATTCAGGAGCGAAGCAAAGTACAGTTCTAGGTAATGAAACATGAACAGAGTACAGGAGTATAGAAAAATGAAATACAGGAATGAACATAAAGGTACAGGAAATGAGTACAGGAACTATAGTACATGAATGTAAAGTACAAGAACATGTAAAGTACAGGAATAAAACTATAATCCTGAAGTACCAGACATGACAAGTGCACAATATCGAAATACATCTAGTCCATGTGACCGGCTGGGGTGAGTACAGGAGCATGCACAGGAGTACATGAATATGATACGACTTAGGACCCGCGTACACAGTGCGAGGCCTAAGCTAGGTACAGGAATATATAGTAACCGGGATTGGTCACATGGCTAGTGTATTTCCCCACCCGACACTAATAAGTACAAGAGCAAGGGTACAGGAATACAGGAGTACATGAATATCGTGCCATGACGTGTCACAAGGAAGGGTACAAGAATATAAATGTACAAAACCGTAGAAAAGTACTTGCCTTTGCTCCGGGAAGATCGGGAATAGGGAGATAGTAGTCTCTATGTTCACCTGAATTTGATAATGTGTACAAGTTGGTTAAAACCTAAACTATCAGTTGCTATATTATTGCTATTTACTCTACTTACTAATGAATACTAATGTCTAATGAAGTTAACTGGCAACTGCACTCAAGACTTAATAGGAAGTATTCCTATCTGCTATAAAAGTTAACCAGTTTTAAGAAAAGTAAATTCCAGTTTTTAATAATTAATCTACTTAATCAAAAAGGGCTGTCTTTCTTGGGAAGACAGTTTTGGTTATAACTTTAATACCAGAATTAGTTACTAAAACCTCTTAAACATAAAGACCTCTTAACTCCTGAAATTCATTTACAAAGTTAAACTGAGAGTAAAACAAAAAAAAATTATTTAAATTAAATTGTAATTACACTGCTACAGTCCAACCCAGTACCTACTAGGCCCAAGTTCTGGCCATACTGACCTGGCCCAACAAATCCCAGTGTTCCTGCCACAAAGTCCAGCACAGAACTAATCTCAAGACTGGCCCAACACTATAATTCCTATGGCCAACCCATACACACACAAAATATTACAAAACCCAGTGGGCCGATCCAGCCCACACAATAATTACAAATAAATCAATTAGATTATTAATAATAAAAATAATTGAACATCCAATTAGCTAGCCCAACTAAAGCCCAACTCATGGTTCAGCCCATTAATGGTCCAACAGCAGGTACAACACGTCCACAAGGTCATCTCCCTCGTATCCGACACGAACGTTGGATACAACAGCAGGTACGACACGGTCAAGGTACAACAGCAGGTACACACCAAGGTTCAACAGCAAGTACACGCCAACCGTCCAATCCAGACACGACACCAAGTCCAAAACCGACACGAACATCCAGAGTAGCTCGGAAAGAAAGAAATAATGGTTACCAAAAGAGTAAACAACTTCCATCACAGAAGAAAAGTAACTATAATCATGCATGTAGTGTCCGACATAAGAGTGTCAGGACACAAGATCTCAGTTCTTAGAAATGAATCCAAATTCTCAGATCTACAAGTTTTATGAAGAACTTGTCTCGATTTCCCAGATCTGAGTCAAAACTTATAGATCTAATCGATTCTGCACACATAATATAACAGATCTTTATAATGATCACAAAGAAAATGCTCAGATCTACTGATCTATCACAGATCTGCAAAGAACAGAAGTAATCTTTGAGATCCAGACACAATCATCAGATCTAGCACAGATTTTCAACAAACATAGGTCAATCTACAGAATCTCATACAGATCTGTAGATCCCAACATATTTTCAAATTAACAGAATCGATCTACAAGATCTAGCCATAATTATGAAGAAACATCATAGATCTATAAGCATGCGAACAATCTACAAAGATTTCATCACTGATCTAAGGACCTCAGAAATCTTTCAAGATCAACACAGATTTGAAGTGATCCCGAAAACTCATTCAAGATCATCATAGATCCGTGGATCTCAGAGATCTCCTCGAGATCTCATCATAGATCTTCGCAAAATATAAAGACAACGGTCAGATCTAGAGATCTGACACGGATCTACGAACAGAAGGCTAGGGTTTACCCTTAAGGAAGTCGAAGCCTCGAAAGTTTGCCGGAGAGTACTGCACCGCTGCTGAGGCTCTGATGCAGACGAAAGGGAAGCTCTGTCGAGAGCAGCGCCTAGGCGTCGAGAGGAACTCGCCTAGCCTTGGTCGTCTTCTTCATCGCTATCGCCATCGGGAAAGGTCGTCGTCGCTGCTCCCGCTCAGGTCGTCGCCGTCACCATCGAAGTCGCCGTCATCATCGAAGTCGCCGTCGGCGGGACTGGGGAATTCGAGAGGTCGGTAGAGAACACTCGAGAACATTGGGCTCTCGAGAAGTTAGGAAAAGGAAATGAATTGATGACTCTGGACCTTCTCTCTCTTCTGTAATCGATTTTTAAAGAAAAGGATTGGAAATTTTACAAAAAGCCCCCCCTCCCCCCGAAAACAACCTATTGCAAAACGACCATCCCGCCAAGAACTTTAGCAAAAAGGCCCTCTGCCTTTTCACTTATTACAGGAATTTTATTTAAAAATAGTTAAAAATTTTAAAATAAGGAATGGGGAACTCAAGTTTGTTACAACAACTTTTCAAATTTGAAAAGTCGCCCAAAATTAATTCCCTCCAAAATATTTTCCAAATTTATAAATTGAAACTAATCTATTATTTAAACTAATAATAATAAGTATATAAATTTTAGAAATTGAATTTGTTTATTTAAGAAAACTGGGAAGTGGAGTTACAAATCTCTCTCCCTTAAAAAAATTTCGTCCTCGAAAGTCAAAGGACCAAAAAAAATCTCAACAAATCACAAAGGTCCAAACACCAGTCATTTATAGAATTCCACAAAATAGAGTACAATCAAATCAATCAAACAGAGTGGGATAGCACTCCCGCATCTCATCCTCGCGCTCCCATGTGGACTCTCCCGGAGAGTGGTGTCTCCACATGACGCGAACGAGAGGACTAGTCTGGTTCCGCAAGCGCTTCTCCCTCCGATCGAGGATCTCCACTGGCTGCTCCTCGTTGGTCAATCTCGGACCCACCTCTAGCTCCAAAAAGTCCACCACATGACTCAGGTCCGGAATGTAGCATCGCAGCTGAGACACGTGGAATACATCATGCACTCCCTTCAAGCTAGCTGGAAGCGCCAGTCGATATGTCACCTCGTCGATCCGTGCAATCACATCAAAAGGTCCGATGGATCTCGGACAGCTTCCCGTCTCTGCCAAAACGAATGACGCCCCTAGTCTGCTTGATCTTCAGGAATACTCTATCTCCAACTGCGAACTCCAGTGGCCGTTTGCTGCTGTCCGTCCAGTACTTCTGCCGATCTTGTACAACTCTGAGACGTCCTGAGCCTTTGAGATCAAATACGATACTTACACACAAGAAAAATAATACGATCTAACAATGATCAAGGATTAAATAGGCACGAATGGAATGAAGTTCAATTACATCTTAGAGGAGCAAAATCATGAAGAAACAATTATTAAGTATGATCAAAAATCGATAGTTTAACACAGGTAGACTAGAATAAGATAGAAAATCATGGTCATATAGACATGACTTTAGATCGGAGTGTTAGACAAGACATAAACGAAGTATGGAATCAAACTCTGGCAATATATAATTTTGAGGAATTCAATGATCTAACGATAAAATGCTAAAGGAAAGTTAGCAAGGGTTGATTGAGGAGACGTACGTAAGACTCAGGAGATACAGTATCAAATCAGGATAAACGTGCAAGGAACTGTGATTCTCGAAAACTAATAATCATATAAAAAGGGATATAGTTTCCATGGTGTCCGGAAACATATAGCTGTTTGAAATCACTTTGCCTAGAATCCCTACCCCGCCAGTATATATCTGACTGTAGTGGACTTTCGGCTTCGTGACTCAAATAACAATATATTACTGAATAATCTGTCAACCTTATCCATTTTTCAACAATCATTGATGAGCAACCCAAGAGATCAAGGTATGAAGAATATGACAAGTCTTGACAATACTCGAAAACCTATGATTGTCTGAAATTATTTTAACTTAAAGTTCCTGCCTCGCCAGTGCGCTACTGGCTGCAGTGAACCCTCGGTCTCCATAATCCAGCTAGTGGCTGCAGCGCGCAACTGTCATGCCATAGTAGATCATCGAATAGCCTCTCGACATTATCCCTAGGGATTTCAAAAGAGTTTCAAGGAATTCAAAATGAGTTTAAATAGTCCAAGTCACGAAAATATTGAAGTTACCTGACTGTTAGATTATAAGGATTTATTAGGTACTAAGAGACGACAAGGAATCCAATCAGTGAATACAAAAGGACAACCAGGGAGATTTAAAATTTCAGACAGTGAGCGAAGTTTCAAATTATAATATAATTTCAACTAATATCTGAAATGGTAACAAGATTTCATATATGGGACATTATCCCGAAAGGATGACAGAGTCTCGAAGGATGAACAGCAGCAAAGTATCAGATAGGAGACAAAGTTTCAAATTAAGAAATAAATCTTAAATAGAAAATTTCAACGAGGAAGCAAGGCTTAGAATAGTGACTAGAAAACAGGTTCTAATAGGAGACAAGGTATTGGATTGTAAACATGAAACAAGCAAATATCAATAGCAACAAAATCGTAAGTAGAGAACAAGTCTTGAATAAGGTCAAGAATAGGAAATAGAATCTCAAACAAGCATCAATAGAAGCGAAGGTTCAAACAAGGTTTCAGAATGAATATTTCAAGTAGGAATAATTCTGGAATAGTACAAGTTCAAATAGGAAACAAAATTTCAAATAGAATCCAATAATAGAAGACAAAGTCATGAAAAATGAATATGAAAACATGGTATTAAGTAGCGGATACGAAACAAGTGAAATCTCAAAATACAAGACAAAATCAACAAGATCGTGAATAGAACGAAAAATAATTCACGAATGAGAAATAAAATCTCATAGGGGACGAGTCAAAATTTCAAGATAGAAAATAAAATCTGCAAATGAAATATCGAATAGAAACAAGATTCAAACAAGGTTTTGAATGGCATAAGTTTGAATAGGAATGTAATCCGAAGTAAAGTCTTAAATATCAATAGGGTCTGAATGGCGAACAAAATTCGAGTAGAACCAAATCTTGAATTAGGAAACAACGCCATAGGAAACAAGTTATCGAGCAGGAAAAAATCTCGAATAAGAGCATAGTTACGAACAAGGATGAAAACAACCTTCAAAATACATCTCGAATAGCGACCAAGGTTTCAGAATAGGAAATAGAATCTAATAATCCTTAAATAGAAAACAAGGAAGTTTCTAAGAAACAATCTAGGTGTAAGAGAATCTAAGAAAAAACTGGATTATGAATCATGTTCCATGGTTTTCTCCAACCATGCAAAAGAGTCTTCAGTCTATCTTCAGTGTTTCTCCGGGACTGGAATCACTTCAATTTCTTCAGCTGTCCTGATATAGGCTGATCCTTGCAGCAGTGCTCCATGTTGTTGTTGAATCTGGAGAGGCGGGTCCTTCTTCTGTGGTACTAGCGCTCCTCGTGCTCGTCCTTGGTAGTACGATCAGCGACCTCCGGGCAATACTTCATTCAGTGGCAAAAGTTCGCAGTATAAACAAGTCCGAGTCTCTTGCGGCACTCCTCGAAGCGATGTCTAGATGACGGCAAAAAGCACAATTGATCATTGTCTGAATCTGATGATGCGATTGAAGAAATATTGTCTGAGTCTGATGACGCTTTGTGGATCCACAGTAGTTGTCATCCCCGTCATAAGTCTTTATGTCCTTCATGAGCTTCAACTTTCTGTCTCGTTTCATTGTCTGTGCTACATTCCTGATCTTCTGGCTGGTGGCTCTAATCTTCAGAGAAGTCGGGTCCTCAGAAACTTGGATGATCTTCAGTGGTGACTCCAGGTTCTCGATCTGCTCCCTGGTGTAAGATATACGTTCGGTGTCAAAAATGTCCAAGTATCTGAGAGTCTGGAAATCAAAAGTCTTTTCTGGCTCGGAGAGTATATCCACAAGTCTGGCTCGAAAAGGATGGCATGCTCCTTCTGGTTATCAAGGAACTCTTGAAACGTCTCCGTCAACTGCGTACTACCCATGGGGATAGTAGTGGCGATAGAAGGTAGTGGAAGCTCGAAACCTTCAAGTGTAGGTGGGTCGACTGTCCCGGTGTCGCGTGCTTTTGAACTATCTGAAAAACAGAAAACTGTTAAAATAACCTAGACCTAAATACAACAAGTGTTTATAGAATATCAATATACCTGATATACCTGATATATCCTTATTTCCCGATTTTCCTATGCTGTGATCAAATTTCCCTAGTGTAATCAAGTCTCCCAATAGTACACTAATACCTAGGTACCATTAGGATAGACCTGCATGGGCCACCACTAAAAACATGTCACGACCCGCTCCCAAATAATCAGATACGAATCGGACACGCCCAGCCATCGTCGTTAGACACGACGAAGTAAGCTGTACCAAACTAGGAAAATCTAACAGATAAACATGAAAGTATACAATCACAGCATCTAAAGCGTATCCCAGAATGATCACCATAATCCACAAATCCAGATATCATAATGTGCCAGAATCAACAGGAATAAAAAGTGCTATGAACTCTAAAGTCAATATCGCAAAGTAAAGCTAAGTAATCTAAACCTGAAGCCTCAAGCTAAGCCTCATCCTGCTCAGCTAAATCCTGGGCTCTGGCCCATAGAGTAGAACAATGTCCTGCAAGCATACCTGCAACATATCCTATTCAGGAGCGGAGCAAAGTACAGTTCTAGGTAATGAAACATGAACATGACATGAACAGAGTACAGAAGTACAGGAAAATGAAATACATGAATGAACATGAAAGTACAGGAAATGAGTACAGGAACTATAGTACATGAATGTAAAGTACAGGAACATGTAAAGTACAGAAATAAAACTATAATCCTGAAGTACCAGACATGACAAGCGCACAATATCGAAATACATCTAGTCCATGTGACCGGCTGGAGTGAGTACAGGAGCATGCACAGGAGTACATGAATATGGTACGACTTAGGACCCGCGTGCACAGTGCGAGGCCTAAGCTAGGTACAGGAATATATAGTAACCGGGATTGGTCACATGGCTAGTGTATTTCCCCACCCGACACTAATAAGTACAAGAGCAAGGGTACAGGAATACAGGAGTATATGAATATCGTGCCATGACGTGTCACAAGGAAGGGTACAAGAATATAAATGTACAAAACCGTAGAAAAGTACTTGCCTTTACTCCGGGAAGATCAGGAATAGGGAGATAGTAGTCTCTATGTTCACCTGAATTTGATAATGTGTACAAGTTGGTTAAAACCTAAACTATCAGTTGCTATATTATTGCTATTTACTCTACTTACTAATGAATACTAATGTCTAATGAAGTTAACTGGCAACTGCACTCAAGACTTAATAGGAAGTATTCCTATCTGCTATAAAAGTTAACCAGTTTTAAGAAAAGTAAATTCCAGTTTTTAATAATTAATCTACTCAATCAAAAAGTGTTGTCTTTCTTGGGAAGACAGTTTTGGTTATAATTTTAATACCAGAATTAGTTACTAAAACCTCTTAAACATAAAGAACTCTTAACTCCTGAAATTCATTTACAAAGTTAAACTGAGAGTAAAACAAAAAAAATTATTTAAATTAAATTGTAATTACACTGCTACAGTCCAACCCAGTACCTACTAGGCCCAAGTTCTGGCCATACTGACCTGGCCCAACAAATCCCAGTGTTCCTGCCATAAAGTCCAGCACAGAACTAATCTCAAGACTGGTCCAACACTATAATTCCTATGGCCAACCCATACACACACAAAATATTACAAAACCCAGTGGGCCGATCCAGCCCACACAATAATTACAAATAAATCAATTAGATTATTAATAATAAAAATAACTGAACATCCAATTAGCTAGCCCAACTAAATCCCAACTCTTGGTTCATCCCATCAATGGTCCAACAGCAGGTACAATACGTCCACAGGGTCATCTCCCTCGTATCCGACACGAACGTTGGATACAACAGCAGGTACGACACGGTCATGGTACAACAGCAGGTACACACCAAGGTTCAATAGCAGGTACACGCCAACCATCCAATCCAGACACGACACCAAGTCCAAAACCGACACGAACATCCAGAGCATCTCGAAAAGAAAGAAATAATGGTTACCAAAAGAGTAAACAACTTCCATCACAGAAGAAAAGTAACTATAATCATGCATGCAGTGTCCGACACAAGAGTATCAGGACACAAGATCTCAGTTCTTAGAAATGAATCCAAATTCTCAGATCTACAAGTTTTATGAAGAACTTGTCTCGATTTCCCAGATCTGAGTCAAAACTCATAGATCTAATCGATTCTGCACACATAATATAACAGATCTTTATAATGATCACCAAAAAAATGCTAAGATCTACTGATCTATCACAGATCTGCAAAGAACAGAAGTAATCTTCGAGATCCAGACACAATCATCATATCTAGCACAGATCTTCAACAAACAGAGGTCAATCTAGAGAATCTAATAGCAGATCTGTAGATCCCAACACATTTTCAACTTAACAGAATCGATCTACAAGATCTAGCCATAATTATGAAGAAACATCATAGATCTATAAGCATGCGAACAATCTATAAAGATTTCATCACTGATCTAAGGACCTCAGAAATCTTTCAAGATCAACACAGATTTGAAGTGATCCCAAAAACTCATTCAAGATCATCATAGATCCGTGGATCTCAGAGATCTCCTCAAGATCTCATTATAGATCTTCGCAAAATATAAAGGCAACGGTCAGATCTAGAGATCTGACACGGATCTACGAACAGAAGGCTAGGGTTTACCCTCAAGGAAGTCGAAGCCTCAAAGTTTGCCGGAGAGTACTGCAACCGCTGCTGAAGCTCTGATGCAGACGAAAGGGAACCTCTTTCGAGAGTAGCACCTAGGCGTCGAGAGGAACTCGCCTAGCCTTGGCCATCGTCTTCATCGCCATCGCCATCGGGAAAGGTCGTCGTCGTCGTCAGGATCGAAGTCACTGCTCCCGCTCAGGTTGTCGCCGTCACCATCGAAGTCGCCGTCATCATCGAAGTCGCCGTCGGCAGGACTGGGGAATTCGAGAGGTCGGTAGAGAACACTCGAGAATGTTGGGCTCTCGAGAAGTTGGGAAAAGGAAATGAATTAATGACTCTGGACCTTCTCTCTCTTCTGTAATCAATTTTTAAAGAAAAGGATTGGAAATTTTACAAAAAGCCCCCCCCCCCCCCGAAAACAACCTATTGCAAAACGACCATCCCGCCAAGAACTTTAGCAAAAAGGCCCTCTGCCTTTTCACTTATTACAGGAATTTTATTTAAAAACAGTTAAAAATTTTAAAATAAGGAATGGGGACCTCAAGTTTGTTACAACAACTTTTCAAATTTGAAAAATTGCCCAAAATTAATTCCCTCCAAAATATTTTCCAAATTTATAAATTGAAACTAATCTATTATTTAAACTAATAATAATAAGTATATAAATTTTAGAAATTGAATTTGTTTATTTAAGAAAACTGGGAAGTGGAGTTACAATAGTATTTTATTGATGGAGGTTCTAAATCCGACCTAATCCAACTCTTATGCTTGACAACTCTTATGGTGCAGTGTTACGAACTTCTCGTTACACTTTGGCTTAACTTACTTCATAGTCTTCATTGTTACCTTAATATATTTGAAGTGAAAATTCATGCAAGTCAAGTCATTCTTAGATCATACTAGGCTAGTCCAATCCAGAAAAAAGAATTTATGATGACACTTGTTTAATGGAAGCACTTCAAGTTCATAGCAGTACCAATTAAATGGAAGCGCAGAGATCAGAAAGATTCGAGCAAATAAACCCACCGATTCCCAGCCCTTCAAGTTCCCGTAAAAAGAAAACTAAATTACCAAAAAAATACTAGAATAGAGAAACTTACATAGGAACCAAAGATTGACTAGAGCAAGCGACGCATCTCCATGGCTCCTCGGAGTAGGGATTGCGGTCGTCAGCATATCTCCATCTGGTGAGCTCCAACGGGAAGCCGAGGCATCCGTACAACACCTGAAAGAAGATAATGAAGAAAAATGGAACCAAGAATAAGAAATTAACAAAAGATTCAACCAAACCCTAACTTTGGAAACCATAGCCATTACTTAGGAAAGATCAAGGATATGTCGCAAGAAAACCTACAAAAGCCCTAAATTCTGAACCAAAATTCCACTTACCATCAAGATTGATCATCATCGTTGCCAAGAAGAGATTGGCGATGAAGATAGAGAAAAAGTATGATCAGGACCTTGCCATCGAAGAAGAAGCTTGTCATCGAAGAAGTTGGAAATTAGGGTTGTGGGATCGTTAGAAAAGAGATGAGAGACAGAGGGAAGACTAAAGTTTTTGTGGAGGGCTTGGAGAAAAGAGAGAAGAGTCCATGGGAGAGAAAAAAATAAAGAAGTTTGCGAGAGGTTAGATGAGGGGAGAAAATAGATAATTGGGAGGGCGCCAAAAGAAAAAAAAGAAAGAGAGGGAATTAATTTTTAGGATGACATAAAAAATGTTGTCTTTATCCCCTCAGATTATATGACACTTTAACAGTGTTGTTGGAATACATGTTTACGACACTTTTAAAATAGTGTTATGGATGATAAAATATATTTTATTACCACAACACGTTTTAGCAAAGTGTCATCATGAAAAAAATTTAATGACACCTATTTAATAAGTCTCATAAAAAAGTGTCGTTATTAACCATTTTTGTTGTAGTGACTACAGAATTCAAAAAGGAAAAAAGAAAAAGGAGATGTGACCAAATTTAGTGAAAAGCTGCCATCACAACAAACCTTTTTCCATCAGGATGCAAGGAACTCATTTAAAGTCAATCCTATTTCTGTCGTGTCTTGGTGGAGGGGGGGTCAGGGGTCTTAGCGACATGAGACTAGTAAACTGCCATGGACCTCTTAGAATTTCTTTTGTTCTTTTTGGAAATTCCTGCAGAACCATAATGTACAGAAATGATATCTTATTCGGCACATATAAAATACAAAGCAAATAATAAATATAATGCAAAAGGCTGGAGACAAGATTGTAATGGTAGTATGATGTTTTGAAGCAGCTTATCAATCTCATGACTTGAAAATCAAGAATAAGATGCAATAATCGTCAACAGTAAGTGTCATGCCAGCATAGTGGACATATGATGGTGCAATATTCACACTACACCAAAACAGATGATTCCCACATGTACAGAACATCTTTCTTCTTCCACTAGTTTGGTTTGCAGTAGCAGTAGAAGTTACTTTGTGGAATACTAGGGATTATTGATTTGACCATAAACAAAACTTTAGTTTCTTTATCACTTCCAATATATATAACCAATTAAAAAACTAAGCCACAAATAAGTGTGTTATTACAGTAAAAATATATACTTAGTATAATGAATCTGGATCAGACAGATACTTTGTATAATGAACATATAATGAATCTGGATAAGATACATACTTTGTATAATGAAAATACACTTAATATAATAAATCTGGATCAAATAGATACTTTGTGTTGGTCAGCCAAATGAATATATAATGTTGCTCTAACCTATATTGCATTTTGCATATTCAGGACTATGACATGTATGTCTCTACTAAATTTGCATAGCTAAATTTCTTTCACTAGTTCATAAAATTGAACTGAATCTACTTCAGGTGTGTTGATTATAAAATTGACCAGGTTTGAAGCCATATGGGTAGATTATGGATATATCAACCCACTACCAAAATACAGTCAATTAGCGACGACACATTAGCGACGGCTAATTTTCGTCGACGTTAGCGACGGATTTGCGGCAAATAGCCGACGGAGTACCGACGACATGATGATACATTTTTTATTTTATTTTAAGGGAGAGAAAAGGTCGCTCATCCGTCGCTAGGGCGTCAGAGATATAGCGACGGATACACAGCCGTCGCTATGCAGTCGACTATTTGGCGGGAATTGTTGGGAAAAGTGGCGAGACGATTCTTCGACTACGTAGCGACGGATAGTCCGTCGGTAAGTATCAAAAAGAGCGACGGACTGGCGACGGATAAAATCCGACGCGAGTCCGTCGCTAAATATACGACCCAGACTTAAATTGAATCGACGGGGGAAATTTTTCATTCCCCCAAATTTTACTCTCTCTCCTCTCTCTCTCTCTCCCGCGGCGATCGGCGACCTCCTTCTCCTCTCTCTCTCTCCCGCATCGGTGATCGACGACCTCTCCTCTCTCTCTCCTAAAGGTAATCCTCTCTCTCTCTCTCTCTCGCGGTGGTCGTGGGTGCAGCGGGCCGGGGGCGTCGGGGGCTACGGGGGCGGCAGAGACTGCGGGGGCGGCGGGTGCGTCGGGGGCTGGGGGGCAGCAGGGGAGGCGGGCGGCGGGCATGGGAGGGGTACGTGGCGTGCGCGGGCGTGGCGCGCTCCGGGGCAGCGGGGGGCGGCGGGCGTGGCGCGCGTAGGGCAGCGCGGGGCTGGGGGAGGGCGGCGGGAGGTGGGAGGGGTACGCTAGGGTTTGTAAGTGTAAGTAGTAGTAATTATCCTAGTTTAAGAAATATGATGAGAAAGTCTATTGCTTTATATATATATATATATATATATATATATATATATATATATATAGAAATAGGATATATAAAGAAAATGCAATACGACAAACCCTAGTCTTAGCCACATGGAGTTCAACAAAAGAAAATACAATATGACAAACCCTAGTTTAAGAAATAGGATGAGAAAGTCTATTGCTTTATATATATATATATATATATATATATATATATATATATATATATATATATATATATATATCAAGGTTCAAAGTATCGGTATCGGACTTTTCCTATGAGTATTGGTATCGGTGATATCGGTAGTATCTGCAGTTTCGGATCGGAGTATCGGATTTTTTGGTATTGGGAAACAAATAATTATCGGTAGTATCGGATTCTTTTACATGCTTTTACAACCTTATTATGCTTTCAACCTAGGTTCGCAATATCGGTATCGGAATCGGTATCAGACTATTCCTATGCTGTTTAATTTTCTTTGCCGAATTGACCGGAACAAAGACCCCCAATGTCGGCATCGGTCAATATTTGGTATCGGTAGGTATCGGATCAGAATATGCCAAACTGTATCGGTATCGGCCGTATCGGATCGGTATCGGCCGATACATTAAACCATGATATATATATATATTTTATATATATATATATATATATATATATATATATATATATATATATATATATATATATATATATATATATATATTGACTCGTTAAGTTTAACCGTGTATAACATGCTTGACGCTTAAGAGGAATCATTTGGACTTAGGGGACTATCGAACTATTGATATCGGACTATCGGTATCGGTATCGCACTATCGGTATCCGACTATCGGTATCGGTATCGCACAATCGGTATCGGTATCGAACTATCGGTATCGATATCGAACTATTGGTATCGAACTATCGGTATCGCTAGCGGACTATCGGTATCGGTATCGAACTATCGGTATCGCACTATAGGTATCAGTATCGAACTATCGGTATCGCACTATCGGTATCGGTATCGCACTATCGGTATCGGACTATCGGTATCGATATCGCACTATCGGTATCGGTATCGCACTATCGGTATCGGTATCGAACTATCGGTATCGGTATCGGTATCCGTATGTACTTAGTATCGATCGTAGCAGATTATTATCGGTATATCGATTTGGTATAGGTCGTATCGGATGGTATTGACCTTTGCAAATTGGTATCGTCCTATCCGATATGTATCGGCCGTATAGCTAGGATTCGTACCGACCTTATCGATTCGGTATCGGCCATATTCGATAGGTATCGGCCGTATCGGATATGTATCGGCCGTATCAGATTAGCATGGTGGAAGGTTGGAAGGTTTAGTAACAACTGTACTTAGATTTTTCTCTTCTCGAGCTAGAATACCTTTGCAAGAGAGTCACGAGAGAGCAAAAAAAATCTCTGCCTACTTTTCGACGGAATATCCGTCGCTAACTGGAGATTTGAAACTGTTTCCAGTTAGCGACGGGTGGTCGACGGATTCGCGTCGGATAATCCGTCGCCAAGGTTCTGAAAATACCTAGTTCGACGGAATAGCGACGGAACATCCGTCGCTAAGGTTCTGGAAATGCATGACATTTCCAGAACCATGGCGACGGATTATCCGCCACTAGTCAGTCGCTATGTCGACGGATGAGCGACGGAGTCCCGACGACATATCCGTCGCCATGGTTCTGGAAATGTCAAGCATTTTTAGAACATGGTCGACGGATTATCCGTTAGGATTCCGTCGCTAATCCGTCCTTTGTTAGCGACGACGATCGACGGAACAGCGACGGAACGATACACTCTGATACGCTGTTACGACGGTTTACCGACGGACCGTTCCTGTAACCCCTCTTTTCAAAATTTTGATAATTTATTTTTATTTATTTATTTGAATTAAATAGTGATTTTTTAGATTTTTATAAATAATTATTTAGTTAATTTTTACGGTAGATGATTTTAGCCATAGTGGAGTTTTGGAGTACAAGGCGACTAGGAATCGCAGCACGGATAGTGCAATGGCGTGCTTCGACTAGTGTATTAGCCCTGGCAGGGAATGCTGAGCCATAGTGATGTGCTAACTAGGAAAACCAGGCCAAGTTACGACTTAACCCTTACCGAAGTTTTATTTATTTATTAATTATATTATTGAGTTTAGGGAAACCCGTTATTCTATTTTAGTCGGACTGGACCCGAACTGAGCCCTAGCCCGTGAGTCATGCGGCACGTCCAATGACATTCGTGTTGATGGAATTTGGAATGAGGGTGTTGTATTCCGTTTAATGATTTAAGGAATATTCCTAATTATTCGTAATTTAAATATTATAAATATTATTATTAGTGTTATTCAGTGACCCTTGTATAAAATAGGTCATCGTACATTTCGGAATTATTAGACTGTACATATTGGTATATACGCCTTTATTTGATTTATTGAAATTTGTTATTATTATTATTATTGTTATTATTATTATTTATCAATATTATTGAGGTTACTATTATATAATATTATTTTATTATAATTGTCAAATAAACGTTATAAAATATATATATATATATATATATATATATATATATATATATATATATATATATATATATATATATATATATATATATTGGTATTTATAAAAAATAGGCCTTACTCTAAGAATAGATAACATTGGGTTTTATTTAGATTTGTATGAATATATATATATATATATATATATATATATATATATATATATATATATATATATATATATATATATATATAAAATATATATATATATATATATATATATATATATATATATAAAATATATGTATAGATTATATAATAAATAAAAAGAAAATAATAACCAGTGTTAACTAAAACAGACCCATGTGATGGGCCAACCGGCGGGTCATCACAGCCATGAACCCACGCATAGACTTCTCAGAAGCCGAGCCCCCAAAGATTAGGAAAAAATAGCACCCAAAGATTAGGAAAAACCTGTTTTCAAAATATTAAAAATATTAGAAAACTCTTCGACACGACGTGCGTCCCGCCAATCCAGGCGACGTGGTCACGAATCGAAAGCATCGAAAGGTACGTAACGGCTTCATGGTCGTGTGGGCTTTGACGGAATTCAAATTGGTCGCGTGTGCGCGATGAATTTGATCCGTATCCGCCGAAATTCACCGTATCGGCCTCTGTGCAAATTTCTCAATTAGTTTGTGCACGTTCATCAGATTGAGACGAAACTTGCGCCAGCAGGACCGTATCATTTTTCTGGCCCTGTATGCCAAGTTTGGTTCGATTCTGAGACAGTTGATTGGATCGCCGTTTTGCGGGCCCCACGGTCCAACTCAACGAGCAATTTTGTGCACGGGCTTCCGAAATCTAACTCTGGATATACGGTTGGGTTCGTATCGGAAAACTGGATCCGTAGATATATAGTTTGACGACTTTAGAGACCGTTGACTCTGGCATACTTTTCGGTGCAAAGCGGGTCCAACGGCGGACACCGTTTTGGCCCAAAATTACCGTTTTGCCCCTGTGTCCAGAATTAGACTTAAGGACAGACAATCCTAGCTATTTTTACTATTTTAAGAATATTGGTAATATTTATTTCAGCTTTCGGGGACTGTTGTACGAGTTTTGACTATTGTGGCATTCTGAGTGGTTCAGATTATCGGTTACACCAGCACAGGACCACAGGCGAGTATAGTTTATTGTCTACATTTCGATATTGATCTTTACTATATTTCATTGATTGGCCATTGGTTATGTGATTTTTATACTCTATTATAAATTGTTGAGTCGAGAATGAGAAGTACCAAGGATGTGTGATCCGACCGTAGACAGTGTTTATTTTCATGCAGTAGACAGTGTAGACAATGCTTATTTTTCTGCAAGTAGACATCGTAGACAGTGCTTATTTTTTTTCAAGTAGACATCGTAGACAATGCTTATTTTTCTGCAAGTAGACATCATAGACAGTACTTATTTTTCATATAAGTAGACCTCGTAGACCGTGCGGTGTAGTGTCCCAGACTGATCAGATATCAAAGGTACTTCTAACAGTTGGGAAAAGTATTTTGTGTCTATTTATTTGCTTTTGGTTTTCCGTATTTTCTATTTATTTTCAAAACATGTAATTGATGTCTAACCTCTGTTGTATAGTCATTTTCTTTATTTGAAATTGCATTCAGTGAATTGTGCTCGTTCCATTCCTGACTGGAAACCAACATTTTTCAGGTTAGCCGTGGATTCACTTAGCTTGGAGAGTGACGAGAATACTTGCAGACAAAAGCCTAGAGACTAGCTAGATAGTTGAGTTGTAGTCATTCATTTATTTGTACAAGTTTATATTTTCTACAAATATAAAACTTGTGATCATTGTAAGTTAAATTAATTATGTAAATGAGCATTAATTGTGATTTTGATCTTCATGGCCGTGACAGTGTTCTACCGCCGACACTATGGCGTAGGCTGGCTTAGACACGTCTCGTATCCGTTTAAAAAAAAAGGGGTACGGGTCGTGACAGTTCCGTCGCTAGCGTCTACACAGTTCAATATTTAATACTTGAAATCGACGAAAGACCATCGAAAAGTCGTCGCTAATGTATCGTATTATGACGACGAAAAGTTGTCGCTATTCCGTCGCTTGACGACTACTTAGCGACGGAGCTTTATTAGCGACGAGCAGATTGTCGACGAATTATTTTGACCAAGATCCATCAGTGATCGGTCGCTAATCCTGATTGCCGACAGATGGGCGATGGATCTGGCCGTCGCTAAATCGACCTATTTTGGTAGTGACCCTATATTTGGGGACACCACCTATCAAATGCACACAAATAATGCACAACCATTGACCTTATTTCTCAGGTCAGTACCCAATATTTCCCTTCACTATCTCCCTTTATCTACACATTCTAAAAGAGTAAAAGCTAATTTTGTTAATATGTTATTCACCCTACTCTTCTTATTCTCCATTGCTTCCAAATTCGAGAAAATAATATTTTATGGATCTCTTCTCAAGCAGAGACATAATTCTCAAAATAAAAAGGATCATAGGCAAGTGAATCAAGCAAAATGTCATGGAGACAGTAGTTCTACATGCAGCCATAAAAAATCCTTTATAGACCATTCTTACACATAATCATATCCATTCTCTTTACCCTTTCCACTACAAAAGACACCCTAACCCAAACCCAGCTGCTCGCTGACAACAAGACCCTTATCTCATCCGACAGATACTGTTATTCGCGAAAAGATCATTTGACGAAAATCTCGATCTCTTAGAATGAGTGAGATAGATAAAAGCAACTTAGCAAGCGAAATATAGATCACTGAAATTTTGCTGATCATTCTCAACCGGAGTTGATGCAACGAAGATGAATAATCCGGTGCAACAAATATGAATAATCATTCTCAATCGGAGTTGACGCAACGAAGATGAATACTTGTTCTCAATCGGAGTTGATGCAACGACTTTGCTGGGGTGATAAAGATCACCGTTGATCAAAGCAAGATTCCCCTACTGCGATCTGCTTCCAGAAACCAGCAAGTTCGAAAGAACTTCTAGAATGCTCCCTGTCATCTTCTTTCACAAACTCGAAGAACTCCAATGGCAGTAGCGGTACAACTCTCTTTGTCTATTTATTTTAGCATAAAAATCCTCAATGAAGGCACGAAGAGAGTATTTATAGAGGAGGGCCGAAATCCCAATCCTAATCATGGCCATAACTGATTGAGAAAAGATCTGAGCTAATAATGGAAAGATTTGAATGAATTAAATTCAAATCCCATAAAAGATGGATCTGATTAATTGACTCAATCTTTCCATAACCGTTCAAATCTTCCAATCAGCCACATCAAGAACCGCCTGTGCCCCTTAGCCTACTCAGCCCGTCAGCCCGCATGCAGCTGTGAAGCAGCATAACCGCACAGCAGCATAAGTGCGCATGTGCACAGCGTAACACAGCACGCGCGCAGCGTAGCACCGCACACGTGCACGCACACACGTGCGCAATGTACACTACTAAAATCTGTCAAATCAGCGACGCGTCAAGACGTCGCTAAATAGGGAAAATACGTCGCTAATTTCTATTAGCGACGTATTTAGCGACGTTTTCAAGTAGTCGCAATTAACCTAGTCGCTAAACAAGAAAACGTCGCAATACGCCGCTATTGCGACGAACTTTAGCGACGCGAACACGTCGCTAATTTAGCGACTGCCAGCGACGTAAAATGTCATCATTTACCGACGTAAACTAGCGACGTTGAGCGACTTGACATGCATAGATGCTGACCTGGCTTTAGAGCCAAATGGCGACGTTCTGCGACTTTTTAACGTCACTATATTACCGACATATAGCGACGTTTAGCGACGTTCTATGTAGCGACATTTAGTGACGATCAGCGACGGTACTCATTAAAGTTAGCGACGTACTTAGCGACGTTTATATCGTCGCTGGCCGTCGCTGACAGTCGCTGAACGTCGCTAATATTAATAAAAATAAAAAAAATTACCGCATTTGCAGCATTTGCAGCATTTGCAGAATTTGCAGCATTTGCAGCATTTGCAGAATTTGCAGTACCATTTGTTACAACAACGACGGTGTATCACGAACACAGTATCAAACAACACATATACACACAATCACGAACACGTTTGAAACACAATCTCATCAATCAATACAGATTTATGAAAATTTGTAACAATGTCAAGCATAATATGTCCACATAAGAATAATGTATGTATAACCACATAAAAGACCCAACAATGGGCCATCACACAACAATGTATATGCCGACTACGACTAATCAGGAGGAGCATCACCGCTCCTGGAAAGAAGGTAAGCATACTGCTCCGGTGTAAGAACCACCGACGACGATGAAAGAGGAGGCAATGCAACCGCTGGAGAAGGAGGCAGTATAACCGCTGGAGATGGGTGCGTCCGCGTCTCCTCTAGGGCTCAGAGTCTGGCACTGCATTGCTCCATGCAAGTCGCTATCGTGGTAACGGTGTCGTGAATGGACTCCCGTGTCCCCTATACTTGCTGCACGGTGCGCTCGAGCTCGTCAAAGCGTGTGGTGACCGATGCAGCGTCCTCTTGTGCCTGAGGCCCTTGCTGCTCAGCAATCCTCCTCAGCATATCGTCGTATAGCTCAGCAATCTGGCGGACAATGGTCTCCTCGACTCGGGATGACTCGGCCTGTGACGGCTGTGAATGCGCACTGGAAGAGGGAGCCCTGGATGCCTGCGTCGCAACAAATGTGCCGTAGGACCCCGTACCATAGTACGTACCCCTCTGATGACCACCAACAGCGATCTTCCAGAGCTCGTCCTCCGACTGAGGCGGAGAGGGTTGCGATGTACCAACCCCTCCCTCTGTCTGTGCACTAGCACTCGCACGCTCATCACGTAGCCTAACATACTCTTCCTAGAAATTATTGTGCATCTCTATACATCAGTACTTACCTAAATTAGCCTAATAAACGTGTAAAATATTTAATTATTATTAAGTATATGGTTATCTGTATATTCTTCAAGTTGTGTTAAAAATTAACGAAATCTAAATTAGTACTTACATAGCTCTGAGTAGCCCGGTCGTCGATGAGCTTCCCGTCCTTCCGATGGGTGGCCAGGAAGACGGTCACCATGTTTGCGTCCTCACCCCTCTTCACCTGCGTGTTTGTTATATTTTATTCTTTAGTAAAATAGAAAATTATATACTCCTACTATCAATAAAATCTTATATTTTACAATAAATTACATACCAGACGACGAAAGCTCCGTCATAGGAATCGATCTACCACACCACTTTCCGGCCATCGTCCTAGCCGCCTTCGCCTTCTCCGACCGCTCTTTGTACTCGGGCTCCTCAAATCGATCCCTCATCGTGGTCCACTGGTCAGGTGTGATCCAACCAGCAATCGGCTTTTCGGAGCGGTGATGTTTTTTCTGATCGTCAATTGCATCACGGATCAACTTGGCGGCGACGGCAGAAAACTGCCTCTCAATCAGCTCGGTCCGGTGTCGTGGATAAAAATAAGTCCTCTACAAGAATTACAAATTAAAATAATAAGTTCTAAAAAATGCTTAAAATTATATTAATCATACTAAATTAACTATCTTTAGTTACCTTGAAGTGGGCAAACCAGAATGCCTTCCTCTATTCCGAGGCATCCGAGTAGTTGATCTACGGACCCCCATAGTTGGACCTTAGAAAGGTGCCCAACGCTCTCTGTACCGACGAGGGACGATATCTGTATACAACGATAACCGACGTATTAATGAATATATATAGATATACAGACATGCATAAAATATTGATTTAACTTACTTCGTAGGACAGTCGGCCCAAATCTCCATCCTCGTCTCGCCCTGAGGTACGCATGGAGGGTCGCTCTGGTATGGATCCGCCCGGGCGGGACGGACGGGAGTAGGAACTACCTCCTCCACCTGCTCCCCACCCACCATGCTGCTGTCAGCGCTAGGAAGGCTAGGGGAAGTAGTATGATCAGCAAGCCTGGAACTGCTCGTCGCAGGTGCACTGCCACCCGGACCTGAGATCGTATGGTACAATGGAGTGCTCGGGTCAGACGATGGTCCAGAGCCATCCTCCTGTAACGGAGCTCTCTGTCCACCTAAGGACACGGATCGTCCTGGCCTATCTCCGCGTCATCCTGAGGTGCCTCCGCGTCGTCCTGCCATGCTGATAATAACATTGGAGTTCATAATTTAAGACTACATAAATATGAATACATCAAAATCCAAGTTTATGCTTGAAAATATAAATAAATACAATGACAGCTTAGAAATATCTGCATACATTAGAATTCATAATTTAAGTTTTCAAAAATGATCATAGTTCATAATTTAAGATTACAGAAGTATGAATACATCAAAATCACAGTTTCTCAATCATCCTCTGAAAATTCATCTTCTTCGTTTGCCTCCTCCTCCTCCTCATCCTCTTCCTCTTCCTCCTCATCGTCACTAGCATCTCCTTCGTCTTTTCCTTCGGATACTTGTACCTCTTCTACATAAGTAGATATTGAATGGGAAACTTCTGCTGAGTCGACATCAACTGTATTAGGTACAAGAGGCAGCTCGTCCTCCTGATAAGCCACTTCATCGATGTCGCAGGTATTTCTGGCTTTAGTCTTGCATACTGCCCACCAGTCGTACCTCGTTGTTCCCCGTCTAGGATATGTTGTAAAATATACGAGTTGAGCTTGACTTGCTAGGATAAATGGTTCGTATCCTTGGTATCGACGACGGTAGTTAATATCCACAAGACCATGCTTGTCAATTTTCCATCCTTGATCTTGTATGGGATCGAACCAATCAACTTTGAACAACACGATCTTGGCAGGCTCTATGCCATAGTTGTGTGTCAATTCCACGATCTCCCGTAAGACGCCATAGAAATTATTGTCTGGAGTGACATCTTTGTAGTTTGTAGATTTGATACACAAGCAACTGTTTTTTGTGGAATCAAGATCCAGGAAGCTATCTCTGATGAGAGCATTTGTTGACTTGAACTTAAACCCATTCACGCAATAACTTGGCCATACTTTGACGGCATAAATTGGTCCCTTGGCAAGAGTTCTAATAGATTCATTCTCAAGAATGACGTCCGGACGATCGACCTAAACACGAAAAGATACAAAATTAAGTTTAATGTTAAGTTATTTCTTGTGCAGTTGTGAATGGAGGAAGATTCTAACTAGCTTCTTACGTACATATGCTGTCTACCAAGACGGGAAATGAAGTCTCATTTCTTCTTCTACTTCTTCATCTGTAATGTATGGTCTACTTGACCTCACCTCATCATTAAATTTGCTGAAAACCAATAAATATCGTGATATACTCGTTAAATTATAATAACGGAATCAACAAATAGATGACTTGAATGTTGAAGATTTTCACTTACCACTCTAGAAACGAGTCCACTGTGAGTCTTGTGTCCCCGGCAGCGAGTCCACTGTGAATCTCGTGTTCCTGGCAGTGAGTCCACGCTCTCGTGGACACGAACTAGAAGCGAGAGAGAGAGCTAGAAGACGAGGAGAAACTGGAAAGCGGGGGGGGAGAGTTACCTGAGGAGGAGCTACCTGAGGAAGGAGGAGGAGAAGGAGGAGGGAGATCGCCGGAGGAGCGCCGCGAAGGAGGAGGCCGGAGGAGGAAAATCGTCGGAGGAGCGTCGCGGAGGCGGAGGGCACGAAATATTTGGGAGGAAAATTTGTGAAAGATCAAAAAGCGAAACCCTTGCTATATGAAACGATTAGCGACGTTCTTTTAGGACGTCGCTGATATATATGAAACGGTGACGCTACTTAAATTGCGTCGCTACACGTCGCTACATCAGCGACATGTACCGACGAACTTGCGACGCCTATTCTTATTTAATAAATTGCAGCTGCTAGACGTCGCTATTAGTCGCTGTTAGCGACAAACAGCGACGTCTTGTATAAACGTCGCTAAAACCCCCAAAAATAGCGACGTTCTTCCTTGAAGTCGCTAAATACGTCGCTGATATGACTTATTTTGGTAGTGGCAGCACCGCACGTGTGCAGCACAGCACCGCAAGCGCACAGACGTGCAGCTGTGTGGCAACCCCTTGGCTCCTGTGCAGCTCCTGTGCGTGCACCTGCATGGCCCCTGCGCATGCGACTCGTACAGAAGATGAGCTGAACGACAGTCCCTCGACTCCTGCGCAGCTCCTGTGCATGCACCTGCGTGGCCCCTGCGCATGTACCTGCACATGCAACTCGCACAGAAGATGAGCGCACGAGCGCGTCAACTGCGCACAAGGCACTATGCGCTGGTGCTGACGTGCTAAGTGCAATGTGTGCCAACAAAGTGCCACTTTCCGTCCTTGAGTCCGAGCCCGAGTCCGAGTCGCTCCATAGGAAAATTATCCTATGAGCAGGACAAAAAGCATTAATGCTTCTTTGTTGGATTAGCCTTCTTTCCACTAGAAAAATGCCCCCACATGGCACCCATGTGCTTCTCCACACTTCATGTGATCTCTCAACACAAGCAAAGCTTTATATAGAGATACCATCCATTTGGTTTTTTCAATGTTGGACTATCTTTCTAGTTTCTAAAGCAAAATACCACCAACAACAAATAAAAACACCAACAGATACTTACTGTTGGTCAGCCGGGCCAACCCAGTTATCGACTCGACAGGACAACTATTAGTCGCAGCTAATGGGATGCTAATCATCACCGATCAGTTGTTTGGTCATATGGTCGGTAAAGAATATACCATTACAAAGCCAAGGTCCAAGAACCTTACAATATTCCTTCTGGAAAGCACTAAAATCAACAACAAATCCAATTAAACATATCATATATAAAGAAAACAACAATTATGCAACGAATAAAAGTTGAATTTCTTGATGGAAAACCCTAAAATTGTAGAGAAAATATGCGGGTGGGAATTGATTTTTTTACCAACACTTTGCTCCCACATGAGTCCTGCTTTTTTTTAATTATTAGCTTTGCCACAGTTTTTACTGTCACAAACATATAAAATAATATATATATATATATATATATATATATATATATATATATATATATATATATATATATATATATATTTAATATATATATATATATATATATATATTTATTTATTTATTTATTTATATATATATATATATATATATATATATATAAATAAATAAATATATATATATATATATATATATATATATATATATATATATATAAGAATTTTAGTAACACTTTAACACTTTTTAATTATTGTAACGGTAATAACCTTTACAATATCGTCACGATAATAATTATTATCAATTGTAAAAAAATGTTAGAAAGTAAGTGTTTTGGTGTACTGAAATAAAAAACCAAACATTCCAACTACAAAGAAATAAACTTAACCCTACTTTGCCAATGGCGGAGAAAGTTTCAGTCTCGGGATGGGCAAACTCGGTAAGTCCAACAACCCAACTGAAATCTAGATCTGTAAATGTATAGAAATGGAAATTTTAAGAAACTATAATAGCTTGAGAAATTAGACAAACACCTTGTGTGCACAGCCTATATGGGCTGGGTTAAGAACCTAACCAAGTTAAATCTACTCAAGCATTTCAACAAATATCTTGTGTGTATAAACTAAAGGGGACGATGGAGATGTGATAATTCACTAGATATATGAAATCTTTACACATAGAACACAAGTATTATGTAGAATTCAAATGTATGGAATAGTAAAGGTAAAGGATGCAAAAAAACATATGCACTAATAGATCCGACATCGACACCGATGACATCCTTCTTGGGGACCTCAGGTTCGATCCGTTCCCCAAGTGCTGTGCGTCAAAGGGATCGGGGAGGGGACGGGGCGGTGGGGGGCAGCGATCCTGGCATCTCAAATACTTCCTCGACGTCGTCGTCTTCATTAGTGACGGATGTAGTTGGGGGAGGAGTCGGAGGTACATGTGGGTCCTGATGAGGCGGCGGTGGAGGATTAGGGAGGTAATGGAGAGCATGAGAAACTGGCACTAGTTCTCGGTATGCTCTCGTCGGTATTGAGCTTCCTAGTAAAGATCATCGTCACCATATCGAGCAGCGAGAGGCAATAGAGGAAAGGAGATCGAGGAAGAGAAGAGAGGAATATAAAAATGAGAAGGAGAGGGTAAAGCTCGGGGTAGTGTTCATGGATGAAAAGAGCGAGAAGGGAAAAGTTTCAGTAAAATTAAAAAATGAGCGAGGCTTATTCCCGCTTTGTTGAAAACTAAAACATCAACAATAACATTTTGGGATTTTTATTTTACTTTCGTCCCATTTATTACCATGAATTTGTATTTAGATTATATTTTTATATTTACTAGACTTACATTCTATTTTTTTCACGAAAAAATATTTTTCGTGACAAAATGAATATTTTTCATGACCAAAAATAGAATATAAATCTAATAAACACGAAAAGTGGCATGTAAGTAGAAATAATTTAAATATTTAAATATATTTGAATTAAAATTCCTTTTCTTTTTTTTGATATTATTAAAAATAATTTAAATATTTAAATACATTTGAATTAAAATTGTTACATCTACATTTATACTTTTAAGGGTTATTTATAAATAGCACCCTATGGTTTGTACGTATTTTGGTAACTGTCCCCGTTGTTCTAAAAACAATGAACACCCTCCTGGCTGCTTAATTTTTTACTCAATTTCTTCTATGCACCAGGTGGTACAACTAATTAACTCTATAAACCAGGGGGTGTTCTTTATTTTTAAAATAACGGGAACAGTTACCAAAGTGCGTACAAACCATAGGGGGTACAACTAATTAACTCTACTTTTAATGATAAGCTGAATTAATATTTAAATTTTTTTTTTTTGAATATTTATAAATATTTAAATATATTTGAATAAAGATTTGTTAATATTTATTAATATTTAACTTAAATATTTATAAGTCATTTGTGAGCCGAATTAATAATTTAAATATTTAAATACATTTGAAATAAAATTTATTACATATATATATAATAAATTTTAATATTTAAATATAATTTAAATACTTATAAGCCGGTTACGTTGAAGAAAAAAATTAAAAATAACGCAATGGAACTTGTTTTAAAGTAATAATGCTATGACAGCAGGATCTGTTTCTGTCTGATGATTAGAGATCAAAACATATTATGATCCTACATCAAACAAAAAAAACTTTAGGAAATAGCAAGCAGATTGATACAGAATCAAGATTGATACAAAAAGGTTGTAGCAAATAGCAAGCAAACATCCATCCTCACACTAAACCTTGTTGTACTTGGCGAACGATCCAATAAACATCTCCACTAAGACCATGCGGAGAGATCGACCTATACCTAGTAAGTATAAAGCATAGAGCATATGCTTCCTATTATGTAAATAATCATACCTATTGATAATCATAATTGGTTCCTCTCCCTGGATATGGATGGAAAGGCCCTAATTATGATTGTTAATAGTTGATTCGGTTTGGTTCAGTTTTAAACGATTTTTTGGAATGACCAAACCGTAGTCGAACCAAATTGATTAGTTATTTAGAAACTCCGACCGAACCAAGCCGACCGGACCATCAGTTCGGTTAAAAATCGATCAGTTTAGTTTTGTCCAGTTCGATTTGGTCGGTTTGGTCCAAATATGCACACCCCTAATGGTACATACAGAATGTAAAATTGTACATGTACGTGTAGTGATATGTTATTGCTTCAATACCAACTATCATTTCTATAGGCTTCAATTGTATCATAAAAGAAGATGCTGGATTGTCAGCTATCATTTGTTAAAATTACAGGGGTAACTATTATGGGTGAGCATTATTCAGTTTTGGACCGAAAATTGAACTTAATTGAACCGAATAAAAGATTCGATTCGGTTTAAAAAATATGTTCAAGTTTGAAAATACTAAATTTCAATATTCTATTTTGGTCCATTCATGAATAAGAATTATACAATTGTGTAAATTCTCTCAATTTAATGAATATTTTGTGATTAAAAATATTCATATTTTGAAAAGAAAAAATTATGTATATGTTTCGACGTCCAATAATTTAACAACTAGTCCAACTTTGAACGCAACTTTAAAATATAACAAATGTGTATAAAAATTATAATTTTTAATATAATTTAACCACGATCCCAACATTGGACCCAATCCATTAAACAATAGAAATTTTCCAACCGAACAAATCGAATAAACTGATTTTATTATTCTTTTTGGTCCAGTTCGGTTTTGATTTTGGCTACTTTCGGTTCAGTTTCGATTTTAGATTTTTAGATTTTTAGTTTATTCTGTTTTGACTATTTTAAGTCGGTTGAAACCGAATAAACTGAAAGCTCACCCCTAGTAACTACCATCTTGTGTAATGAACAATATAGTGTATCATGTTGGATTAGATAGGGATAGAACAACCAATTATTGCAAAACACAAAAGATATATCATGTCTGTTAAAAGTCCAAAGTTATTTTAGAACAATTTTTTGAGTTATCTTTTTAACAAATTCATGATATAATTCAGTTGATTTACTTATATGGTCTTAAAAGTAAATTCAAAAAGGGAATTAAACAAACAAATTGGACTAAAATCTCCAATCCTTATTTACACTTTATAGGCACTAAGATATTTTCATAGTAACTTTTACGTATGCCCAAGGCCGGCCCTGAGCTCATAGGGGCCTTGGACGAATTTTCAAAATAGGGCCCCCATAGAAAAAAATAAAAATAATAAAATAAAGAAAATAAAAATATAAGTTACTACAAAGATTTGAAAAATGTACCTTTAGTATACAAGTCTAACAAACTAATCACTACACCACAATAACTTTGTGTAAAGAATGGCCCCATGGTACATAAAATTTCTAACTTGGACACAAAATTATTAACGTATTTATGTTTAAACTATTTTTTGGGCCCTCATGATTCGTGGGCCCTAGGCGGTCGCCCTGGCCGCCCTGGGCCAAGGCCGGCCCTGCATCTCCTAATACCATAACATAAATTTTGAATCAACCTGAGGAGATCAGGATCGAGATCCAGCAAGATTTACAGTAGAATCATCAAAAAAAAATTTAGCATGTAAATAAAGAAAACATATTTATCTCAATGATTATGCTTTAAAATATGAATAGTTGTTAGATATTTTTAATGATTAATTCATTAATTGAATATATGACATACATAAGTTAAAGCATCATTTTATAGAGTAAAATAGAGGTGGAGTAGTCATGATTTTTACAAAAATGAATATTAGGATGAGCAAGAAGACGTGAAAGGAATTTGTGTAAGAAACTAATACATTAGGCTTGCCATTTGAAACCTTGGAAGGGATGGGATTCAGTATATTACATATCCATTTAATCCAAAGCTGCTAACAAGTGAGATATCGACCTAATAAGACCAATATTTCAAATATTAAGATAAATTTACGACATTGTCTAAACATTGTAAAATACACATCTTTTACAGCATTTATAAAAGTTGTTCAATACCTTTTTGCAATGTTTCGTAAACATTGTAAAATGATATTACATACCCAACGTTTATATAAAGTGGTAAAATAAAATTATTTTTACAACATAGAACAAATATTGTAAAACATAAAAAAATTACAACGGTTGATAAACGTTGTTGAACATGACATTTTACAATGTTTTAAATACATTGTGAAAATTAATAACTTGGACAATATTAAATAAACGTTGTCAAAATTAATAAATGTTACAATATTAATAAAATATTGTCGAAGATAGTAATACACAACTTTTGTGAATGACCATTGTAGAAGTCTTAATGTAAAAATATAAAACGTTGTTTGAACCTGTATTTCACAATGTTTTTACAATAAAGGTTGTGGAAGACCCTACATATTTACAATGTTTTCAGCAAATATTGTAGATGGAACATTGTAAAAGGGTTTTTTCTTGTAGTGCACGCGTCTCGTATTCAGAAAAGCGGGTGCGGGTCGTGACAGTTCCTGTATCCTGTCTTGATATGGTATCTTGCACGAGTTGCTTGTACCCGTATCCATTGATGGCATTCTATTTTTTTATTGAGTATTTTATTATTAGGTCTTTTGTGGTTATTCTCGTACCTGACCATGGCAAAGAGTAGTATCTCGTTTTGGAGTAATATGCCACCCTTGTCCTTATTTGGTTGTATGTGTGGTTCACTCCTACGGTGAAGGAATACTAATCTATGTTGACACATCACTACAACAAAAAACCCTTTTAATGACGCTCGACAAGGAGTTTTAATGACGGCTGATACATAAGCGTTATTAAGTTGAAAAATACCTTTTTTTCTATGACGGTTTGGGCTAATTCTGGACTTTTTATAACGTTTATAAAATAAAGCGTTATTAATAGTTTAGAGCGGTGGCAAACTTGTAATAAACTTTCTGTAATATATTCCATCCCCCCTCCGATTTTACTCAGAAGAACTCTCATTCTCCTTCTGCCCCCTCTTCCCTCCTCTCCCCAAACCCTAAAATTTCCCATCTCCTCCTTTCAATCTCCCACAAACCCTAACTCTAGGTCTCACTCTAAACCCTAGCTCTAGGTCTCACTCTAAGCCCTAAGCCCCCAACCCCTCCTCCCACGAACCCTAAGCCCTAAGCTCCCAACCCCTCGCTCGTCGACGGAAGCGGCGGCGGCGGGAACGATGTGGTGGGTCGAGGTCGTCCAGGCGTTGTGGCTTCAGGTTCAGAAGATCGGGGAGGTCGGTGCTCATGATGAGTGGGACGACGCTCGGTCGAGAACAGAAAGTGGAGTCGGAGGAGGGCTCGGGAAGGCGTAGGCTCGGGATCCGGTCGGGGTTGTCCTCGGCACGGAGACACGTCGGCATCGACGCTGGATCACAAACCCCATCTAGGTATCTACTCCCTCTATTTCTTTCGGTCGGTTTTGATGGAAAATTAGGTTAATTTTTTAATCTTTTGATACAGAAAAAGCTCCATACTAGATGCAGTAGAAAATATTGATAAATCTGAGAATCCTAATTCCCATGCCAATGTGGTTTAAGAACAACCATATGCAACAAGGAGGGGGTCAAGAATTCTGAATTCAACAAATCTGTTCTCCTCTTCCCTATTTTATGTCCTGCACATAGACCCCCTATGTATTAGATCATTACCCTATCTGCTGAACCCGAGCTCCCTCATCCTCTATTTTGTCATACGCCCGAGCTTCCTCATATCTGAAGACTGAACATGAGCCCCCAATCCCTGAAATCTGTTTAGTACCTGCTAGGTAGGTAGATAGTTACATAACCCTTAGATACTTCCAATCACTCGTTCACTAACACACTCTCTGCACTTTCCTGTTTAGTTTCAGGAATTAAACACTCACCCCCAATCATGAAATCTAAACCATTATATCTACTGCACACTAGCTGCAAATCTTACAACCCGAGTCCCCCTCGCTGCAGCTGTTCCTATGCATTAAATCCAATATTGTTTCCCCTTGCTCCTCACTACCTAGCTGTTGCATTCAGCAGACTTGGTAGTTCAGATTTCTGAAACATTCTTCCTCTCTTTCTGGAACACACAGAACTCCCTATCTGCACCTGAGCTAACTCTCCTACTACTGCTATTAATCCTGACCCTTCTCTCCAACTCTGAAACTGCACAGCAACTCAAGAAACCCCCTCCTATTCCTGCTAACCACATTCTGATGACTTGAACTCAGACACAGAAGTAGAGGGTCTGAAACCCCCCTCTAACTGCTGCTGAAGCTCTTCTTCACTTACCTCTTCTGGTAATTTTATAATTACCCAATAGAAAATTACCTTACCTTTATTACCATGCTCAAATAATTTAACTAATATCTTGATTACCCAAATTCTAAGTAATGTATATAACTATCATATTTAAGCTATATTTAAACTACTATCTTTTATCTATAAGAGTATCATGTATACATTTATGTAACTATTTATTATATACATACATCCATATATAGGGGCTCGTACAAATATTCCCATAGCTACAACATACCACATTCATATACATGTATATATATCTCTAATATATAGCTACAAATGTAACATGTATCAATACCCACACTTGGATACCAAAACTACACTATCACATACTATCAACTAACACCAACCTTAACCTTGATCTTCCTTTGCTACATAGCTGCAGACTACCTGTCTGAACCCAGGACCCCACTGCAGGAAACTGCAGTGACCTCCCTCCCTCTAACTACTCTCACACACTCTAGTTTCCTATGCACACACAACTAACTATCCATACTGGACACATACTGAGTTCCCTCTGTTTCAGGCTATGCACCCCCTTGACTGTGAGAACATTCTATCAAGCTGTAAACTGCAGTACTAAACTGCTACACACCCCAAATATGCACATAAGTTAAGGAATCCCTTCCTTTACTACTCAGAACATGCTGTGCATAAATCCCCCCAAATGTTGTGCCTATATTCTGTTCTCTGTGTGTAGAATTGCCCCTCTAAATCACTCCCTATTATCAACTGTTGTGCTCAGTATCTCAGGGTAGTCATCTCAAATATGGTATAGATTCTAGGTTCTGTACAGAATAAGTCCTCTTCTCAAATTCTTTCAACAACATCCCCTACATGTTCCTCATTGATTTAGCTCACAACACTTCACTCTTGCACAAGCTCTCTAACCCACACTCACTCTATTTAAACACATGAAACTATCTAACACTTAACACAATCTAGCACTGACATGTTGAACTGCATGTTGCTCGTTGCCCAGTAAAATTTAAATACATTGTATTCTGGATCGTTTCTTACTTATTTCCTAAGGTTCTTGCTATAGCAAGATATTCTCCTTCATATAGCTACATCTGCAGTTAAGCGTTTTATCGTAGGACCTTGTATTATTTGATAATGTAACTTCTATCAACTTTGTTGAATGAGGTCCTAAAGTGGATATGGACTGTTATAAGATATATGCGAACCTGCCAGTCGAAAATTTTAATTAAATCGAATAATAGACTGTCAGTTCATGTTTGTGTGCTGTGCTAAAAGCTATTAGCATGTGAGGCGAAATTTAGACATTGCTGCTTGAGAAGATCAACCTAGTTTGTTTTACTCATTTCTCTTGATATTTCATGATTAGATTTGATTTTTAGGCCTGACAATTATATGGACTGATTAGGTTTTCTCTTTTTCTCAGGATTTCACTGGTGTTCCAGCTGTCGTTGATCTTTCATGATTATTGGTTATGTGGCCAAGTTTTGATGTGGACAATTTTGGTAGTTGTAAATATCTATATGTATTTGGATATTCTATTTTGATAATGTAATGAAGATGTTGATATGTACTCTATTTTGAGAAATGTAATAAAGATGGTGATATATAATGTTAACTTTTTGGAATGTAATATATACTGTGCAGTATAGAGCATTATAAATATGCTAATTTGAATAGTATAAAGTGTTATAAATGTGCTGTATTGAGCCTATACATATTATCTATTCATGATGTTTTAAAATTGTTCTGAATTGTACACTATATATTAACTATTCATAACGTTTTTATAGAAACTATTCATGACGGTTATTTTATGACGCTTTTAAAAAACATTTATAACACCCGTTTTCATAACGGTTGCTGTGAAAAAAAAACGTCATGGTTAGTCATTAATGACGGTTTTAGCCGTCATTAAAAGGGTTTTTTGTTGTAGTGCATATTTCATAGTCATTAGTGTCTACATTGATAATTGACTTATGTAACTATATTTTTGGTTATTGGCTTTCATAACCAAATTATAATGAGTAAGACTAACCTAGATTAGTAGAATACACAATGTTATTGTCACGCCCACATTCTGAAGAATCGATAGTCGTCCCCCAGGCACGATGCTGTGTGAGCCTAAGTTGCACTCGTACAAGGCAGATTCATAAGGTTATCCGAAACACAACATCTAAGAGAGTACACAAGAGATATTTGAACAACACATTTGCACAAAAAGAAACTTACGCTTTATTGATAATGAACATCATATTACATGCTCGATTACAAAGGTGTCCTTTATATAACCCTTTTATCGCACAGGCTTACAACTTGACTCAGATACAATTAGTCGTTCCATACATTACATCTCCTTTATACAACCAAAACATTCTTTCCATCTTCTATGAAGGAAAGTCGAGCCATTTTTTTGGACTGATGGAGAGTCTTCAAAAGTGTAGATTCAAACCTTCGAGCACACGAACAAGGCTTCAAAACACCCGAGTGTCACCTTGTTAGATGACACGCCCCTCTTGGTTTATAGTACCTGTGGAGAGTGAGGATCAGCACATTGTCATGTACTACTGAGTGACTAATTAAATTCCATGCTCGTATTTGGCTCAAGAAGTTATGTTAAAGCGTGTAATATTTTTAGTGGTCTTTCTAGCCATCCTAGTAAATTTTATCTAAGCAGTTGATAAGGCGTAAACAATATAAGCTACGATAGAACTTACCTATGACAAAGCGTGTCATTGCAGTATAAAACTTACCATCTTCTTCCCTGTTTAATATATATTAATCACTAAGACAATCTATATTTATGTGACGGTCACTGGCAGTGACAAGCCATATTGGACTATAGCTGGTCAGATGCCAATCCTTTTAAGACGGGTAGCGAGCCCTATTTGAAAGCTCCTGAAGCTACTGCTATCCATGTTCCTCCTAGCCTGAATCGGTTCCTTAGCCTAAGCAACAATTCGAGGAATTAACTCCCTTGTGTACAAGTTGTTCATAACCATGCTAGACTAAACTAGCTAATCAAGCATGGTCTACCAATTCATAAAAAACCTAACCATTTTTATCGTGTTCCGCCTTATCGTGGCAACAGTTATTCAATGACTCAATCTTCGCTTAACATAGTTCTATAACAGGTATAATATTGTAAGCATATAGCAGTTCATGGCATGACAGTTCTATAGCAGATGTACATAAGAAAGCATACAACAGTTCTATGATCAACTATTATGGAACTAAGTATTTCAACTCGTGTATGTGCATCTACATCTAACATTCACTTATCGCTATAGTCTATTAATTGGAGAAAAAGAGGTTCAAGAAGAGAAGGGTCAAGCCACTCACCGTTTATTGAATGGAAAGAGGTCTTCAGCGTTGAGCGTCGCCTACACGATCACCTGAAATTGTATAAGCAAACGATCAATACTCTTCCTTTACTTCAGGATTTGATATGAAGTATGAAGTATAAAGAAGGCAAGCAATAAAATCCATCAAAAATATGCACGAAAATGCATTCATAAAAAAAAGCCAAAGAAGCAAGTACAACATGAAAAACATGACATCGGAAGGTCTCTTCCGACTCAGCCATATAGTCCTTCCTCGAAGCGCAGCTCGCTGAATCTGGGACTTGATTCCAATGAAGTCGATCCATAATGAGGAAAGTATCTTGATTCAATTAGCCCCGACCAATAGCGATAGTGTTTATTAACCGTGCTCCTCGCGTTGCACGAGGAACGGGGCACTACATTATAATCAACTAAGAAAAAGTTTTATCTTTGAAACTTAACAATGGAACCTACCTCTAACAAAACAATGAAGAAATTTTTTCCTTAATCTTAGACTCAAGTTCCCAGGTCCACTCCTCGACCGAATGGTTCCTTCAGAGTATGCGAATGAGAGGGATAACACGATTCAAAAGTAATTTATTTTTGTACTTCAAGACTGGATAGGTTCCTCCACGTGTGACAAGTCTGTCTTCAGCTCTAACTGACCAAAATCTACCGCATGGCTCGGATGTTGCATGTATTTTCGTAGTTGTGAGACATGAAAGATACCGTGCACATTCGACAATGCTGGTGGCAATGCGATCTGGTAAGATATTGGGTGACTCGCTTGACTATTTCGAAGGGACCAACAAATTTTGGACTCAGCTTGCCTTTAACTTCGAACCTAGTGACTCCTCGCATGAGTGTTACATTTAGAAACACGTAATCGCCTTTTAGGAACTCAAGAGGTCGTCGATATGTGTCGACATAGCATTTATGTTGACTTTGTGTCACCTTCATTCTTTTTCTTATATGTTTGACCTTCAGTACGGTCTGCTCTACCAGCTCCGGACCAAGAATCTGTCGTTCCCTGACTTCATTCCAGCAAATGGATGATCTGCATTTCTGCCTGTACAAAGCTTCATACGACGTCATCTGAATGTTGGACTAGTACCTATTATTGTTACAAATTCGGCTAGCGGTAGATGAATGTCCCAACTTGACTTAAATTCTATTGTACAGGACCATAGCATGTATTCGAAAATTTGATCATCCGCTCTGTTTGGTCGTCGGTTTGGGTATGGTAAGCCATAGTGAACTTCAATCTATCACGCCCCGCTCCCGGAGGAGCGATCGTTCTCGCTAAGGCGTGATGTCGCACGAGCCTAGGTTGCGCTCGTGCAAGACCAAGTCCAGAAACAGTCGATTGAAGCTAGGCCACAGAGTCACACAGAGTGTCCCCAATTGCATTAGAAAGTAAATAAACACATATTGAAACAAAATCAAACTCTTTATTGATATTCAAGAAGTATTACAAGCGGCACTAGGCCGAGATTACAAATCGCACAAGCTCTCTCTCTGAAACATAAAAGGTGTATCAAGTGGCTTACAAGATGGAAAGATTCATGGTGATGTTCCGATATATTATGTCCTGTATATGCAGTTTTAGTTCCTTTGCAATGCTCCAAGGCTCAAGAGTTAGCTCCGTACCTTAGCACGTTTGAGGGAAGTCTCCGCACCCGACGAGGTTCTCCCGTACCCTGCAAGCAGATTATGTGGTTATCAGTACACTGTTATGCACTGGTGGGGAGGCTAGCTCGCCCACTCGCTATCATTACCTATGAGACCCCTCCAAATTTTAATTAATTATTGAACCTTTTTTTGTATTTATATGTTGGTAGGCATTTTAAATATTATTAGGACTAATTCCAAGGACATAATTTTTAAATAAGGCTTATCCTTTGTAATGGTGTTATGTCCATATAGTTACTATGTATCAATATTTTGGGTCCTAAGATCTTATATATAGTTCATATATAATTATATTGGGCCTATAGCCTATACACGAATTTATATAGATTTATACATTATATATATTCTAGATGAGCCATAAGCTCAAGCAGCTAAAAGATTTTGTGTATAAAATATATATATTAACCTATCAAAATTGTTATGGGCACAAACAGTGAACCCAGGCCAGGCCGCCTTATGCCAGGGAACGAATCCGTTTTAGATTGTCGGCGGGTCTGTACTGCCATGTGCCCGACCCAATAAGGATACTCCATCTATATATATATATATACAACAAATAGCTCCAAACCCTATACCCTTCTCTTTGTGTTCGCCGATTGCATCCTGTGGTCACCACCAAGTCCGACTGGACCCCTAGCTGCGTCGGAGGGTGCCGTGGACACCAGGGCAATTTTCGTCGTCCTCAAGAAGCCCAACTCCGTAACATCGAGCCCCGACCTCTCGTTGTCGAACCAACTACTGTCATCATCCACCATTCACTACTGATATTCAAATTGTCGTGCCGAGCCCGTGTTGGCACTACACCTCTTCGATGTAGGTACCGCACGCGCTGACGCATCCCACAACATTGTCGTACGAGTCGGGTACGACCTACCATCCCAGACCCTCTGTTGAACCGAGCGAACTCGCCGGTGCGTAGACAGGCATCGCCAGTCTTCCGTACAATGACGCGCTCATGTCAAGTACAACACTGCCGACGTGCAGCCATCGGCCAGTTGCAGCCCAGAATCGGCGCCTCTACGACCCAACGGTGCAGTACTAATCGATGCTGATGTAGAGGACTCGCTGCAATGGCTTTAATTTCCGTCGTAACTCTCGGAAATGCCAACACTCAACCGAGCCTTCCTGTTTTAGTTGCTTCCTATAAGAACAAGAATGAAGCTCAGGAAGAATAGAAACAATGAAGAATTTTAATGGAAGAAGAAAAAAAAATGTCAGAAGAAGACAAACGAAGTGGAAAGGAAGAGTTGTTGCTGTTGTGTTTATACAGGAAGAGTTTAAATATGAAGGTAACAATTTCATAAATCCCCACACTTCTTTAGATATTGCAAATAAATTTTTAAAGAGTATCGAAGCACTTTTACCTAAGGTATATAGTTGTATTATATAATATAGGTAACAGAGCCTATTACTATGCTAGCTAATAGATTAGTATTATATTATATCAAGTTAGTCTCTTTCTTGTTGTTTAGCGAACACAAAGTTTTATGGTATTTTGTGATTAAACCCTTTTGTTTTTCTAAATATTAATAGACATGTAAGAATAATGTAATAGGAAATTAAGCAGTATAATCTGGTTATTTTATAAAAATATGGATAGATACTAATGAAATAATAAGCAATTATAATAATAATAATAATAGTAATAATAAGAAATTTTAATTTTATTAATTAGTAAGTAAAGGAATCTGTATATAAGAATTAATGTAAGACCTTGTTGTTATTTATAGACTTGGGTTCTGATTTCTCGAGCCTCAACCTTGGCAAGATTGGGATAGCAACCACAGGCAAGATACCTTGCCTTCCTCTACAGTTTAATTACATGCTTATAGTCTTTTATTTTATATGTTATTATCCAGTTCTCTAGTTGTGATGGATTTATATGTTATCTTTAGTTCTCTAGTTAAATTGACTTGATATGTTTTCTTCATACCATGTTCACCTGTTTATTATCTTGGTTGACTTGATAGTGTAGTATACCAGCTTGTTCACATTATAGTCCATGCTAGAGCAGTCCTTACCTGTGTCTTGACGAGTTATACCTTATCTCACCTGTACCTTGCTTGAGTCGTGTCACAGAACGAGTATGTGTAGTTGAACTGCTAATCCTTGTTAGTGTTTCCTTGGCACCAGAGAGTCCACTCAGGACGAGGGTGTTTGCCTTGATCTGTTTACATCCGTGAGTCCTCACTCGGGACGAGGATGTCGATTATTTGCACTAGAGAGTCCACACTCGGGACGAGGGTGTTGACTTGACTTGCACCAGAGAGTCCACTCGGGACGAGGGTGTTTACATCAGAGAGTCCACACTCGGGACGAGGATGTTATACTTGCACCAGAGAGTCCACACTCGGGACGAGGGTGCCTTGCCATGAACTAACCAGAGAGTCCACACTCGGGACGAGGGTTAGTACTAACCAGAGAGTCCACACTCGGGACGAGGGTTAGTGATTAGTTCAAACCTGCGAGTCCACTCGGGGCGAGGGTTTGGTATTCCATTGATATCGTGTTCGCTTGTTCATCCGGCAATTCAGTTACGTGTAGTTGTTCTAGTGTTCGTGTTCAAGGTCACCTGTCAGTAGCCATTTGTCGTTAGTCACTTGTTAGCAGTTTGGTCGTAGTCTCTTGCCATGTTAAGTGTCGATCCTTGTTATATCCTGTTTGTATATTATCATGCATGATTAAACTGCTAGATAGGCATGTTTATATGTATCTTGCTATGTCCTCTAAGGACCTGATGATCTCTTCAGGGGTGACTGCATGGAGTTAGTTAGCAGAGCGGGATGGTAGAGGATTGCGATGTATGATACAGGTATTAGTCAGTAATTTTATATTGTTACCCTTTCGTGCTTTACATTCCTTATCATGAGTTATCCTGCTTATTAATTCAGTTTAGAGACTTTTGTTATTTTTCTGGGAGTCTCATCGGACATATATGCTAGTGGGCTACAGACCACGACACATAGTATTTATTCATATTTCGTACACTTATTGTGGATTTGAGTTATAGATTTGTTTTGACATGATTTGGCAGTATACCATAGCCTTGACAGCGTTTATGTATTCGAGAGAGGCTGGAGTTCGCTCGATATGTAGCTGGCTTGCTCACGTGCTTGCATCCGAAAGGCGGGTGCGGGTCGTGTTACCAAATACGTTTATTTTACTTTTTTGCACCATCTATCAGCTATTGTCTTACTAATCTTGCCTTAGGATCAATTTTATGGCATATGATTTAAGGTCTATCTCGTGTTATCGATGTCAAGTGTCGCATAAGAATAACATGCGCAACTTATCATACTTACCGTACGATCTTTCCTGTTCAAGGTAACCAAGTTAGCCAACATATTATACGTAAAGACTTAACGGATTGTATAAGCATTCAAGTCGAGGGCGTGTTCCTATCTCGGGTGGACGAGATACTCATGTTCTCGATATGTCTTGCACTCAAGTTTTGTTTGGACATTCATTCACGAAGTATTCATGTTTTTGTCAAGTTATGTAATACTCAAAATCATTGTTCAGATGGTCATGTTCATTCAGTTGTTCAGCTTAACTTAAGTTGTCAGGATGTGTTGTACTCAAGCGTTGTTCAGAAATATTTTATTTAGTTACTCAGTTATTAAGATTTCACCGATTACTTGTTTCAATGCAAGGCCTCGTAGGCGGATTGCCGCAAATTGAGCCAACTTAGTCTATATGCATCGTTCGCTAGCTGTACAAGCCATTTGGACATTTACTTATGGTATTCGTTACCTATCAAGCGTGATGGCTGGTACACCCTGATAGGCTATGCAACATCCGACCTTACGTCTCTTGTATACCCGAACCCGCACACAAGCCGCCCGTAAGCCATGATTCTGCCTAGGCCGGCCACGATGTCATGATCGTTGCCTTGGAATCCTTCATCCTGTCACTCGTGCACAAGTTGTCTGCGACCATTTCGTTTTCACATTTTTAATTTAACTTGTCTGGCTGTCATGAGCCAATTATCTTGTCGGACTGTCTTTGTTTGCAAAAAATAAAAAGTTTGTTTTATAAACTGAGAAAATAGTACAAGAGTACAATTGATTTCTGGAGAAGTACAACTATTGGAATCTGATTAGAATACGATCATTTTATCCCTTGGACGATGTGATATCAAAGACACGAGCCTCTAGCGGATGCAACAACACTTTAGCAGGAGATTATGATCATTTGTGATGCCTTGAGATTGATTTGAAACTCTATTTATAGAGTTCTTAAAATAACTGTTTAGCAGTTATTCTGGGTTACGAGCACTTCAGGTTGAGTGCCTCTTGTTCACTTGTACGAGCGGTTGCACCAACTGCTGTGGACACGTGGCATCATTTGATTAAGATGCACTTGTTAGTGGGTAGTACAGTGGGTACGTTTTACGAAGTTAGTAGCTTGCGGGCCACATCACTCTGTTCTGAATACTGTTTGATTACCTTGTGCGAGCTTCATCAGGTTGTACATGGGCGCAATGTAGCAACCAGCACGAGCGGTTGCACCAAACTGCTGTGGACGCGTGGCATCGTTTGATTGAGATGCGCATGGTCATGGGCAGTATAGTGGGCACGCTCTGCAAAGTTGGTGGTTTGCGCGCCATATCACTCTGCAAAAAAGTTGATCGGGTGGCGCCAACTAGCCATGTTGCTCATGGACATAACTCAATAACTGGCGCCTTTGACTGGGTCTTCTGTGCTTTACTGATTAATTCTCGTACCACATAATGACTTGCGCAAACCAGCTGTCAGCATTAATTATATGCTGACAAAATCTTCTCGAGCGCCGTGATACGCAGGATTAGAATAGATATTCCTTAATCTCCGTGCTGTCAGTTGTCAGGTAATCATGATGTCGTTACAGCTTCTCGAAGAAGTATGCCACGTGGCGCTTGCGCAACCTGTTTTCTATGCAACCTGATGTTAGCGCAACCTGATGCTGCACGACATAATGATTTGGCCCCACTTGATGATCGCACATTTTAATGGGTGGCGCAACTTGATTTTTTGCCTCTACAAGACCCCCTTCAAAGTTTTTGAAACTTAAAAATACTTCAAAGTTTTGAAATACTTTGAATCATGCTAGTTTTGTCTGGATTGCGCTAGTCAACTCGAGCCCGATTCTTCAGCACATATTGCGTAACTGTTTGGGCTATAAATAGTCGTACCCTTTTGGAGTTTTTTCATTCTTCACATCATTTGGGATTACTCGAGAGAAACCCTATCTTTTTTTTCCTTCTTTCAAATCTTTTAAGAGCTTCGATCGACCGCAACGGCACCCAAGCACTCCGCTGCTGAAAAAGGAAAGACTGTGGCCGAGCCATCCACGTGAGCTCCACCCTCGTCACGTCGGGAGAAAGCCAACCCGACCATGGAAGGTAATCACTTGATCATAGACCCGATCATCGACTACCCTATTTAGGATTTGGCCGGCTCCTGACGTCATGCACTCACTCTTTTTAGAGTGGGGCACAACTCATAACTTGTGCCTCTTTTTTTTAGGGTTTGGTTGCTGTTGACCCATGTTTGCGCGACGCTTCAAAATTTGTGCTGTATTTTGGGTGCAATTTTGACGCGTTGTGCGACAAGATGTGGCACAACATGATTGTTGCGCAACTTGATGGTCGTGCAAGCTGAGTGTGGCACAATGTGAATGTCGCACAACCTGACTGATCAGAGCATTAAATACTCAGTTCATTCCCAATGATGAACCTATTTAAGGGGCGCTCTTTTTCGAAACATCTTTTTCTTTTCTCCCTCGTTAAGTGTTACGTGCCCATTTACTGGAAAGACGAAGAGTCGACCTTCACTGTATATATATGCATGGGGTTGTAATCCTTCCTCCTCATTCATTCTCATAGCACCTAAGGAAAGCATGAAAAAGAAGGCAAACCTCACCGTCTATGGCGAGGCTTCTGAAGAGAAGCCAAATTTTGCGCCTACGACATATCTGCTGGAAGCCGACTCGTCCCTGAGGGTGGAGAACTTCCTAAACTGCTTTGGCCTGACCCCAGCAGTCTTCGCTCATTCCCAAGGTGGGCCATCGTCTTCCGAAGATTGTGGCGCACTGGAACAGAGGGAAGGATTCCTCCGTCTGATGAATCGTTCGGGGATTCATAATATAGAGGAGTTGAGCGCTGCTTTGCTTCAGGATGATGGTGGGAAGAAGAAATGATGTGGCATGAGATCGTCATTTTTATATAATGGTCATAGTGCCTTGTAGTGTCTATCTTTTTTTTTTCATTATGAAATGAAAAAAACAGTATAACTTTAAAGATCCTGGCACATTTAAACTTTTGTCACATAACTGTGTTGACACGTCTCGATTTTGGGCACATGTGAGCTTTGTTGTGTCCGCACTTTCTCGGTTCTGAAAACATCGACTTCCGAACAACACGTGACGTTTCTTCCCAAAATATACGCCTATAGATGTGCATAATATTTCAGCTTCAATTGTATATAAATACATGCGAGAAGAAAAGAACATTTACTGTATTCTTCTCTTCTTTCTGATGTTTACAGGGGATCAACTGACAAAAATTCCTAGAACCGGTGTCGGTGATCTTGGATGCTATGAAGTTGAACCACTTTGACACACACATCAGAGAGCTCAGAACTCTTCATGTTACAAAGGGCTTCCTCGAGATGGTAAGAAAGGCCTTTATACATGAGAGTTGGACGGTGGAGACACAGAATTATGAATCGTATCACAAGAGTGATCTCATTCCTACTTCTCACGAGGGGTCGTCTTTTCTCCACCAGTTGTATTGACATCAAATTTTCTTTGAGCTGCTGCACTCTGTCGTTCTCCTCTCGTCTTTCTGAGAGAGAAGACCAGAGTTAATTCCATTGCCTGGCTCGCTACTTAAGGTTGAGTCGACAAGGAACTGGCACCAACAAGAAGATCCAAAGATGTAATAGACCTTCATTTGTTATATTTAGAATGAAAATTTGAGATATAATAGATTTCCATTAAGATGTATCTATATTTTTTAAAGAAAAAATAAAGAATGATTTTTTCTCTCCTTTATGACTTGATTTGATGTGATGATATAAAAAATAGAATCCAGAGGTAATGTGGACGTGAATTCATTTTTCTATTGATAATCTTTAAGTCAGCTGGGACTCAAAGACAGGATTATCATGTCTAAAAGGATGATATCTGTGATAGTATGGATTTATCATAAAGAAAAGATACCTTTTAAAACATCTGGGTTTCAAAAGACAGAATTGATGATTTGGATAGACTTTACTGGAGATTTTATTATCTGTAGCTTTATTTATGAGAAAGTAAATAAACGATAATAAATGTAGGCTTTAAAAAGATTAATGAGTGAATAGGTATGCCTTTTTCGAGGAAAGGTCGCTTCGGTTCTCGAGACAGAGAATAAATGAAGACCTCTTCACGAGATGAAAGGAGATGAATAAACGAACATGCCTTTTCGAGGAAAGGTTGTTTCGATTCCTGAGACAGAATGTTTGGCCTTTCTGTCTATAAATAGTGTGGAACTTTTCTAAGAATATTATTCATCCCTTTTCTTTCATTTGCAAATGTCTTCAGAAGATATGCCTAAGGAGACGGAAGTCATCCCGAAGATCAAAGCCGCCCTCAACACTCTTTTCGACGAGCCTCTGCCGCCTACTTAGTCAGAAGTAGGAGAAAGCTCAGCTGTTCCTGGACAAAAACTGGACATTCTCGCCAAACTGGTGGAGCCTGGGAGTACCGTCGAGGAAGAAGCTCTGAGGAAAGCTGCATGTGAATTGTTGGTGTCATCCAACAATAATGTATTCGAGCTCCTTGCAAAATTTGTCTTCGATCAGGAGGGCTCTGGTCCTCGTTGATTTTATGTATTTTCTTTTGTTTGAACTATGCAATAAAATAAATTTTATTTACATTCTGATTCTCTGTGTTGATATCACTTTATCTTCAAATATGATATTTCTTGAGAAATTTGCCATTAATGGGCATCATGGCGACTCGACCATCCATACCAGTCAATTGATAAGCTCCGTTGGAGAAAACTTTGCTTACAACGCAGGGTCCTTCCCACTTCGCTTCGAATTTGCCTTTGCTCATTGCGTCATAGCCATAGGACGTCTGACGGTTAGAACTAGTTCTCCTTTCTGAAATTTTCGGACTTTGACTTTATGGTTGAAGGCTTTTGATAAACAAGCTTGGCATAACGCAATATGTTATTGAGCTAGGAGCCGTTTCTCGTCAAGCGTTTCAAGCACCTGAAGTCTCAGACGATCGTTGTTTTCAGTTGTGAGTTCATTGGCAATGGCAATCCTTAGGGAAGGGATCTAGATTTCCAATGGTAAGACGGCCTCGCATCCATATACCAAAGAGAAAGTGTGAAGCCTGTAGGAGTACGTACAGTAGTACGGTAAGCCTACAGACATTCTCCAAACTTTTCACTCCAGTTTCGTTTGTTGGTAGAAACAAACTTCTTAAGGATTTTGATGATGGTCTTGTTAAATGCTTCTACAACCCGTTAGCTGTAGGATTGTAAGCTATAGAAGCAATATTATCGATCCTATTGTCATCGCAGAATCGAGTGAACTTCTGACTGATGAATTGTGGCCCATTATCATGAATGATTCGTCGAGGAACGCCAAATTTGTAGATCACATGATGATTAATAAAATTGATAACACTGCTTGTCTTGACCTCAGCTAGAGGTATAGCTTCAGCACATTTTGAGAAATAATCAGTTATGGCCAATATGAATCGATGTCCTCAAGACGAGGGAGGGTTAATAGGACCAATGACATCCATGCCCCAAGCTTCAAAGGGCCATGATGCTACTGTCGGATGAAGAAATTCTGATGGTTGATGGATGGAGTCAGCATGGATTTGACATGCTCGACACTTCCTTGCATACTCGATTGCATCAGATACCATCGAGGGCCAATAATAGTCCATACGGCGAATACGATCCTGTAGTTTAGGACCAGGTTGATGTGCACCACAAACACCGTCATGAGCTTCACGAAGTATTTGTTTTGCTTCCTCTTCTGTGAGACAGCGTATGAGTAAGCTGTCAAACGTTCGTCGGTAGTGTATCTTTGTAGCATGATTATAATAGAATCTGAGTGACCGCCGACGAATTGTTGTAGCCTCTTTAGGATCTTCGGGTAAGATATCATGGACCGCAAAGTCTATGAAAGGAGTTCTCCAATCTTCACTGATAGAACAAAATTTAATCGAATTGTTGAATTCCATGTTTGAGTTGTTGACTTCAATATTTAAGTTATTCTCGACACAAAATAACTCCCTATTAGTGATGACGAACATTTATTGCCTTCTTACTGGAATTGCTAACACTGCTACAAGATTAGCGAGTGCATCAGCTTCTGTATTACACGCTCGCCATACATGCTCGACGAAGAAGCCTTTGAATAAAGTAGCCATCCTGATCGCTGCATCATGATATGGAACCATATCTTAATGTCGAACTTCGTATGTGCCTCTAACTTGATTGACAATCAGTTTAGAGTCTCCGTAAACTTTCAGATACTCAATATCTAATTATTTAGCTAATTGGAGACCAATGAGCAGAGCATTGTATTCAGCCACGTTATTGGAACACGACTCATCTAAAGAATAAGCTCTTTGAATAGCTAACCCTTCTGGTGAGACGAGGACGATTCCAACTCCAACAACAATAACACCTTTTGGTCCGATTCTGGATGCACCATCAAAGAATAGACGCCATGTAAGAATTTCTTCTGAAATTATGTTGGATTCCAAAGTTTCGTCTGGAATCTCGTCGTAGAGTTTAGACGTTTCGAGAACTGGATGAGCTGCCAGAAAGTCAGCAAGGGCTTGACCTTTAACAGACTTTTGAGAAACATAAACCATATCATATTGTGCTAACAATATGGCCCATATTGTAAGCCTGGAATTGATGTACTAGGCTTTTTCATCAGGACCCGGAGAGGGTTAACTCTAGAAATAGCATGAATAGTTTGGCCAGTGATATAATGTCTCGTCTTTTGAACATCAAACATCAAAGCTAGGCATTCTTTTTCCACTGGGGTGTATCAATGCTCCGCTCCAATCATTGTACGACTAAGATAATAGATAGCCTATTCATGACCTTCTTTATTCTTCTGAGCTAATAAAGCACCTAGGGAATGGTCCATTGCTCGAACATACATTAGGAAGGGTATTCCTGAGACTGGAGGCACTAGAACAGGAGGGTTCAACAAATACCGCTTTATGTCTTCAAATGCTTGTTGACATTCTTCAGTCCAAATAAAAGACACACCTTTCTTCAAGAGTTGAGTAAACGGTCTAGACCGTCCATAGAGATTTGAGATGAATCTTCTGATGTACGCAAGCCGTCCCTGGAATCCTCGTAGCTCTTTTAGGTTGCGTGGAGGACATATCTCTTGAATGGCTTTGATCTTCTCGGGATCAACGTGTATACCTTTAGAGGTAATGACGAATCCGAGAAATTTGCCACTAGAGATTCCCAGGAATGACTTGGTGGGATTCATTTTGAGTTGATGCTAGCACATTAGATCGAATATAGTTCTCAAGTCTTGAATGTGGTCTTCCTTTAGACGACTTTTGATAGCAATATCGTCTACATAGCATTCAATCTTCTTTCGTAAATGATCGCGAAAGATAGTACTCATGGCCCGCTGATAAGTTGTACCAGCATTTTTGTGACCAAACGGCATGACTGTATAGCAATAACTCCAAGAGGAGTGCAAAAAGATGTATGTTTCTCATCTTCCGGATGCACCTTGATTTGATTATATCTTGAGAATTCGTCCTTAAAAGACATTTGTTCAAATCCGCAAGTATTGTCAATTATGACATCAGTGATCGGAAGAGGAAATTCGTCCTTGGGACAAGCTTCATTAAGGTCTCTAAAGTCAATGCAGACTCGGACTTTTCCTGTTTTCTTCAAAACTGGGACAACATTGGCCACCTAGTTTGGATGTTCTTCTTTGACGAAGCCACAGGCGATGAGCTACTTGACTTTAGCTTTTATAGCGTCCATCATGTCAGGTCAAAATTGACGTTGTTGCTGCTTGACTGGCTTCGTATTCGGCTTGATGTTGAGCTTATGGGTAGCGATCTGAGCATCCAATCCCGGCATGTCTTCATAGCTCCAAGCGAATACATCAATGTATTCCCTAATAAGTTGGATCAGTTCTTGTTTATCTGCTTCAGGGAGACTTTTACTGACAAATATTGGTTTTGGGGAAGTTTTATCTCCAACATTGACTTGAACCAACTGATCTTCGGTAGGTGGCTCACGTTGCTCGAAGCGAAGCTCCCATTAAGTATCTATCCTTTGTGTCCAAGGATCAGATTCCGAGGCTTCGACAAAGTCTTTGTCGTCTTCCGAGAACTCGACAGTTACCATATTGGAAGATAAAGTCACTCGATGGACGTGTCCTACACTGGTGTCCGAATCCCATGAAACAGAGTTAGAAGAATTAGATCGTTCTTCTTCATCGGATTCGGAGGCTTCTGGAGTCAGAATTGGTGAAGTATAACCCAGTCCCTGTTTTATTTTGCTGTAGTATTATTGTGATTTTCCTTTTAGAGCAGGGACACAAGTAGGAGTTCGCCTTCCTTTACCGCCATTGAGACCAGCTTTAAAATTATAGCCCATCTTTTGAATGATGTTTTTGATTGCTGGCTATAATGATATAGTTGAAGTCTTCCGTTATCGTGATTTTCTTCTTCACTATCGGACATGATCTTCTGTTCTGTTCCTTTACTAAAAAGTATAGAAAGTTCATCTTTCTTCCCGGAAGGAACTAAGAAGAAGGAGTCCTGCATTGGCTCGAGCAATACTTCCTTTTGGAAAGCTTGAACTGCTCCTATGGTAAGTGGTTCGAAGTTATCTAACATTTTTAAATAACATCGAGTATAATAAAGAACATCAATATACTGTAAAGGAGATGCTACTTTATTGATTTATACATCATCATTTATAACATGATTCTTAGCCTTAACATAAGGCTTAGTAAGGTTGATAACCAGAGGAGGAGAAGGATTCTTGGCCTTAACAGAAGACTTAGTAAGGTTGATAACCAAAGGAGGAGAAGGAGAAGGTGAAGATTTGTTACGACGAAGGTCGATAACTAGAGGCTCAGAAGGGGTGATCTCCTCTTGTTCCATTTCTGCAGCAAGAGGCTGTTTATTATGAGAGGAAAGATGTATAGTCAATGTCTGAGAAGAAGAGGGACAAATAGTACGTCCATTGACGGGGATCATGAAAACATCTTTTAGAGTATCTTTATGATCTTCCTCACTATCCATCGCCAATACAACCTTCATGAACTCTTTCTTGTACATCCGAGAGTCAGTACAATACGCTTCAATGCCCCTGAAAGGATTTAAGTCAGCTACTTCCTTTTTGACCTCTCTATTGACGTCTACATATTTGAAGCATTGATATAGAGTGGATGGTACAATGTTATGCTCATACAGAAAGGGTCTTCCTAGCAAAGCATTATAAGAGCCATGATTATCGATCACGTAGAAAGTAACGTTTGTATGAAGATTGCCTATTTGAACCTTCAGACGAATCTTTCCCAAAGGTTCACTTCTTCCAGAATTGAATCCCATGATTGTCGTGATGGTTGTTGAGAGATTATGTACATGAATCTTTAATGCATCTAGTAGAGTCTTTGGCATGATGCTAAGTGCAGACCCAGGATCGATCAAAATACAATCAACCTTCATGGTATCGACGTATCCCGTGAAGTATAGGGGTCGGTTATGACGATTATCTTCCAGCAATATATCATCTTGTGTAAAGGTGATATTTGGCATCAGCTCCATCACACTATGACAATGAATGCATGTTATAGGCTCTTCCTCTGGCTTCTTGAGGAATGTTAGACAGGTATCAGCTTGCATCAAAGCTTCACTCAACGTTTCTCGAGTTTCCTTCGAAAGATGGAGTAGCTCAAAAATTGACAATCTTGTCGGGTATTAGCCAGCTGAGCCAGTATATCAAAGTTATACGGCTTCTCGAGTCCCAAAGTTGTTGTCTTCTTCAATACTTTATCAAAACGGACATACTGTTTCCCTTTGTCGGCTGTCGTCGGTTTGGGAAGAGTTGGCTTTATTGGAGGTGATAAAGCTGATGGAACATTGACATCAGGAGAAGATGATGCTTGAGGAACCTCCAGAGCTGGAGCAAGGTTTTCATGACCTTTTGAATAGTCTCTTAGGTAAGGTTTTCCAGATCTGGTACCAGTTAAGGCATCTTCTTCGAATACAGGTTCGAAGGACACCATACTGCAACTCTTTGTCTGGATCTTATTTTTGAAATGTTTTTTTTGGCAAGATGAAGAGTTTGTCTAGTAACCCAAGCCAGCTCAAGATTGGTTGTGAGAAAGACATAGAGAAAGAGGTACAGGGGATCCCTTTCCATAGTTAAAACTAGAGGCTTTTTGTAGATCGTATCCCATTTTCGTTATTAGTTCACGAGACTTTGGACTATACAGATGGAAAGCTGGTTGATATTTGGCTTCTGACTTTGACAATGTTGTCTCAGCAGGGGAAGAAGAAGAATGATTATCTGCTGCTGAGATGAAGGTAGCAGTTAGAGGTGGAAGACAACGTTCACCCAACGAAATCATATGACATGATTTATGTTTAGTGGCCTTCTTAGACTTGGTGGAGGAAGACGGTGTTTCGAAGTCAGCCACTAAATCTGGATGGATCCATATAATCTCCTTTATCAGTAGACAGAGGAACAAGACCATCAGTTCGTGCAGGTGGAAGATTAACAATCACCACAGTAGTTCTCGAGATGTGGATGACACCGTCCTGTACAAGTTAAGTCAGAAAATCTCTAAACTGTAAAGAGACGACGTTAGCCGTTACAGTTTTCTCGTCTTGTCGGAGAGTGATTGCACTGGAATTGACCACCTCCTGAATTTTACCTTTGAGTACATAGCATGCTCGAGTTGGATGTCCAATAAATATGTGGTAAACACAATATTTAGGATAGTCAGTCTTACCAACTTTCTCTGGCCGTTTTGGTTCTGACAGTTGAAGTTTATTGCTCTTGATGAGATAATCAAAAATACTCATGATATCATCTTCATCGAAAGAGTATTCTTATTTTGGACATGGTGCCCGTTGTGGTGGTGCTGTTAGGGTAGATGTTGGCTGATTTACATTGATAGCTAGGGCTTCTTTGCCTTTGAGATTAATAGCCAAAGTCTCCTTGCTCTTGCGATTGTTCTGACGGCCACTATTATTTGGTGTAGCGTGTTTATCTTTGTCAAGATTAAACATTTGAATAACTAATTGCTTGAACTTGTCAACGCTTTCTTCTGCTGCTTTGACGTTCACTATGAAGGAAGGCCAGTCCTAAAATTGTGTTGATCCCGTCCACATGCTGATTATAGGCAACATGTTCGATTTGCAAGTGTCTATAGTTAAAGCATCTAGAGTTCCAAGAGGCATTTTGAGTGCTTCACGGTAGCATCGTTCAACAAAATGTTCAGTAGTTTCATTATGTCGTTGTTTGATTTTGATGAGAGCAGACATAGTCATGTCGTTGGTTCCCTCATAAAATCATTCCAAGAACATTTGTTTGAAGCCAGAGAAAGAGGTTATACAACCATCTGGTAAACTACGGTACCAGTCATATGCTGCACCAGCTAAACAGCCGACAAATACTCTAGTAAGAAGAGCATCGTTTGGTTGAAGTTGATCAGTCATTACTTTAAAGTGATTGAGGTATTGACTTGGAGACGTTCTGCCATCAAACAGCATAATAGTAGAAGATTTGTATTTATGAGGAAATTGAACTTCTTTCTATTCTATGGGATAGGGCTGTTTGATCCTAAGTTTCTGCAGGCCATCTTTCTGTTTGAAAGCCTCAAATTGAGTATGTAAAAGTTTACGGCCTCATTGGTATCTCCCGTTGATTTCAGAGGAGTGGATTGATTTGATATGTTAGGAGGGGGTACCGCATGATAAGTACCACCCCCGGCACCAAATTGTAACGCCCCAGTCCCAAAATACGTAGGACTAGGAACGTAGACATGCCAGCTGTATTCATACGAAGTGCATAGGCCTCGTATGAATACATAAGCTGTAAAATGCAGTAGAACCATAACTAATCTCATCCACACAAAATAAATAAATAAAAGATATCATATAATGATAATGAATTTATCTTGATACAATATGTTGGGCGGAGACAAATCCACTACCAATAAGTAAAGGAAAAATACATGAGAAAGAAATGAATTTGGCGAGCGAAGCGAAGACGATCGAAGCGCAATTATCCTCGAAGAAATAGAGATGGTCACGGCTAGAGCTAGAGCACCTGCGAAAGACAAGAGCACACACCTGGAGAGATAACTAGGTCCTCAGAGGGACGTAACAAGACAAATAATATTATGCCATATAAACTGAATAAATATTGCTCAAATAAATAAGTCAATTGAATTATAACATGGTCCAACACGCACCTATTGAACTAGCGTACCATCCCCCAACCAAACAAGGTCAGGAGATGGTAAACTAATTCACGGTGACGTTTCTTTCCATGCTATGAATCCAATATGGTATCCGGACCCCAACAAGGTTCAATACCTTCTCATCGAAGTAGTAAGTCACACCTACAACCAAACAAGGACAAGATGTGACGAACTAATTCGCGATAAGTTATTGTTCCAAGCCACGGTCAGATACAAGTATCCAAACCAAGAGTACTCATACATAACGGATAAGGGCGCCTAACCAATCTAAGTGAATGCAGTTTTAAGAACAGTTCATGGTCGCTTGACTACCGGGTCAAGTCAGGAAAATGCCAATGCAGTACAGTACCTCAGTAGCGAGTCACAACACCATATACTATTCCTCAGTATCGAGTGAGTCTATAGCATATAGTCTACCTATCGTTCCTCAGTAGCGAGCGAGTCTACGATAGATAGGGTGGTAGTCAACTTCCAATCATGTTCTTCCCGCCCAATGCCAACTCATAACTGCTAAGTCTTCTAGCATGCAATTCTATCAGCAGTTATTTCCTAACGTACGGCTTATACGTACTGGTGGCCAGCCAATCACGCATGTCCGAGTCCTATATGTGACTCACAACAACGTGGTATAAATGTGTCAAGGCCTATGAATACAACACACAAAGGTGGTCCTTTAACTCTAAGTTTAATGTGTAAGAAAAATAATACATAGCAGGAAATATAATTGAACAGTAAGTTCTAACAGTTTATGCCATATATCACAGTTTATTTTGCATAAAAAAATAATGAAGAATGCATGAGATATGAGCTAAAATAAATAAAAAGCAAATGACAAGGTGTCTTGCCTGAGGGTGGTGCGAGATGTAGCAAAATCCAACAGTCAGAATCGTCAACACGAAAGTCAAAATCCACAAGGAGCTCCGGATGCTGAAACAAACATCACGAACGAGTTTGGAGTAAAAGATATGCCTAGGAAACGCCTGTCCAAAAGTTAAATTCTAGAACAGGGACAAAATCGTAATTTTGGGTCAAAATGATGTCCGCCGTTGGACCCGTTTTGCACGAAAATATGTGCCAGTACCTATGGTCTCTAAATTCGTCAAACTACATGTCTATAAATTTGTTTTTTCGAGACGAACTCAACGGTATGTCCAATTTTGGATTCCGAGGAGCCGTGCACAAAATCGCCCGTTGAGTGGGATTTGGGCCTACGAAAATGGCGTCCCAATCAACGGTCTCAGAATCGGACCAAACTTGGCATACAGGACCAAAAAAATATTTTGAGTCCAATGGCGCAAGTTTCGTCGCGATTTGATGAGTGTGCACAATGTAATTGGGAAATATCAAAAAAACTCGATACGGAAAAATTTGACGGATACGGATCAAATTCGTCGCGTACACGCAACGAACTTGAATTCCGTCAAAGCCTGCGCGTCCGTAAAGTCGATACGGACCCTTCGGTACTCTCGGTTTACGACGGGGTCGCCCGGTTTGTCGGGACGTACCTCGTACCGGGGTTTTTAAGTTTTTGAAAACTGATTTTTCGTGATTTTTAATCTAATTAAACCTGGAATTTATTGCAGAACAAAAAAATCTATTTGAAAGGGATGATAGGGGGTCATGTGGCTTTCTACAGAAATTTACGGATCAAAAAACGGACAAGAAATAGAAAAGAAATTAATTGGAGAAGTCGGGTACCTCGATATTAAAAATTGCCGTTGTTGTGGGTGTTGGTTGTTGTTGTCGCCGTGTCGACCGTGAGACAGAACTGTTATCCCTCCGGCGAGGCTGGGCACGCACGCCGAGGAGAGGGCGAGGAGGAAGGAATGAGGAAAGGGGAGGTAGGAGGAGCAGATTAGGGTTTTTCTTTTGAGAGACAAATTCATATATATATATATATATATATATATATATATATATATATATATATATATATATATATATATATATATATGTGTGTGTGTGTGTGTGTGTGTGTGTGTATATATATATCTAAATGGGATGGGGGTCGACCAAAATATGCTACTGTTATAAAGGGTCGCCCCTTTATTTTGTTGCAGCTACTGCTGCTTTGCTCGGTTGGGCGTGTAGTGTGGGTGGTCGGGTGGGGCCGACCACCCATTTCCTTAATATTTTTTTTTCTTTTTCTTTTGCTTAAATCTTCTCCACAACTTATATATATATTTATATATATATTATATGTATATATGCATGGCATATGCGCAGCATGAAGCTGCTGTAGTTGGCGTTGGTGGTGGGGGTCGGCCCCACCACTTTCTTTTCCTTTTTTTTACTTATCTTTTTAAATCAAAAGCTTAAATCATTAAATGTATATATCTATACAAATATATATATCCATATATTCACCATAAAATCTTCAAGAATTTTTTTTTAAAAAAGTAATATTATCCATCCATATGTATAATGTATTTAAAGATATTTATATATATACAAATTCAATTGACCATAAATAGGACAACAAATAATAATGATATCTAATAGTAATGAATATGTATATTTAATCACCATAAAACTAACTTTAAAAATATAAAATAACAAAAATAGTCATATTGTGGTTTTGGTGAACTTATACCACACACCTTTTTCGAGTTCAAAAATTGTACAACGTGTTGCAAAATATAATAATTAATAAAAAAACCAATAATTGTATAAATTTATTTTTAAGTCTAATAAAATAATAAAAATAATAATAAAAAATTTAGGGATTTTACACAGATTGACTTAGAATAGCCTGCGCAGGAATGAAAGCGGTGTCAGGCGACTGTACCCCCAGATCAATATTGATGGGAGCTGATGTTGTTACAGGTTCCTGAGTCGGAATCAGATTCGCGACCGGTGGAACTGTATGTTGTGCCATAATCACAGCATGCATGCCTGTTATCGTCTCAGCCATGTTCTTCAAACTAGCCTCCAAAGCAGCAATTTTCTGCTCATGACTGCTAGAACTGGAAGTATCTTGATCTTCTGTGATGGCAAAAGCAGTCACTTCTCTAGCCCTCGAAGACAATCTAGTAGAAAGGATGGTCCTTTCAGAACTTTCACTGTCAGCATCAAAGTCATATAAGGAACTACCCCCAGAATAAGTGATACAGATGTCCTTTTGACTGAAGAAATCTTGGTTAGAATCAAGAAGATTCCTTTGAATGATTATGTCTTAGTCGGAAGGAAAATTCCTTTGACCGATTATTTCTCGGCTTCTTGATCTAGTATATTGGTATACTCCTTCGCCAGATTTATAAATCCGATCCAAGTACTGTTGACTGGGATTGCGGAATGCATTACGTCTTGGACATTTTTTACCTCTAGTGCTTCGAGATGCCATATTGACAGGAGCATAGAGTAATTCATCTTCGTCCACTAAGATTGGTTCAGGAGTCTGAACATCATTCAAATGGTCAAAGACGGACTGCTTGGCTGACTGACAGCAGCATTTGATGACAACTTCATAGTGGTAATTGCAATGATGTTCTTGTTGTTGGTCCACCGCTGGACGAGATGGATTTGCAACCTTCCGCTTCTGTGTTAAGAGTTCACGGAGGTCACTAAGAGGACGAGAAGAAGTTGCAGGAATGTAGTCCTTGACGATATTCGGGACATGGTTCCTATTCTTGAGATGTTCCGTACCTTGCGTGTACAAGGACGTGCTAAGCTGGTTAGCATAAGTCATAGGATTTTTCACCTCAACATTCTTCCTATGGTGCAATTTAGCAACTGGTGCAGGTTGCACTTGATACATTTTGTATTTTCTCGAGGTTGACCCTGATTGACACCTGTTGATATAAGTACGCAAGTCTGACAGGGGTGCTACTTGTGCATCTACTTGAGATACTAGCAGTTTGCCTTGTCAGGATCTTAAGATACATAGGGTCGGTAGATCCTGCCCTGACCTCTTTGGAGTAGGCATAATACCCTTTTGCGTGGAAAGTTCATTCTGAATAGAACACATCTTCCTGACAGAGATTTGGTTGTCTCTATTAAGGAGAGTAGGATTCCTATTTGAGTTAGCAGTACTTTCCATCCAGTCAACAACTCGAGCAGAATGAGGAAAAGCTAAAGAGAGTTTTCCTTGATTTAGTAATTTCTCAAAAAACTTCTGGCTTGATGGCAAAAAGGGAGCCACTAAACAGTGTTTCTCTTTACGTTGCGCTAGTGTAGAAGTATGTGCAGGTTGTGCCTGTAACGCCCCAGAACCAAAATACTGGAGAGCGGGGGCGTACATAGCCAGCTACGTATATTAAAGTGCAACCCACCTCGCTATACGGTTACGGCTGTCTAGATACATGAGGGTTTAACTACAAGCCAACAGTCTCCTATGGTCATGAACAAGCCTATTGTCTCAATCTCAAGCAAGCAATAATAGTTACAAGATGTCAGAGCACCAAATATATAATAGCAAGACGTCCCATACATTACATATTGGATGATCATGAAGCTAGTCGTACAAAATGTCAAGACTAGCAAGAGTTCAGTCATACATGATCAACCCTAGGATCTGTCAATCATGTTACAGCCCGTAGGCAGACAGTAAATAAAGGTGCAATACGAGCTAACACGTGCTCGCCGGCTTAAACGCCTCAAAAGAATAATTTTTACAATAAAGTGGGAGGACAAAAGAAACCCACTCGTTGCCAGGGTTACGCCTGGTGGTCACCATCTGGCTGGAAGACAGGTGGATCCTCTGGTGCTGCTCTGATATCTGGCCACACAAAACCAGCTGGATCAGACCCCAGAAAGAGCAAGTGCCACAAAGGAGGCTTCACTTAGGAACTAAAACCAGCATATCACAATAGAATATTAAAGATAAATAATAAATAAAGAACTGATAATAATAGAGATAACAACAGTAAACTGAGTACGAAGAAACTATTCAAGTAGCCAGGCCACAACCCTTAAACCAAACAAGGACCGGGGTTGCAGCCCTTCACCTGAATAGAAACTCGTCTCAAATACTATTGGTACAGTGAAGACAATAAATGAAGAGAGGACACAGAACTGCTCCGGGAGCCAGGTTACAGCCCTTAAACTAAACAAGGACCGGGGTTGTAACCCTTCGCCTGAATAGAACTGGACCCCTGATCTTTATTGCTAAGGCCAGCATAAATAATCATGGTATTAAGGTAAGGTAAAACATGACGAACATGGCATGGGGTTGAAATAAGACAATAAACGAAGAGATGACACAGAACTGCTCCGGGAGCCAGGTTACAACCCTTAAACCAAATAAGGACCGGGGTTGTAACCCTTCGCCTGAACAGAACTGGACCCCCGATCGTTATTGTTAAGACAAGCATCAATAATCATGTCATGTCACAATCTTGCACAGGATCAGGATAAGACTAAGCTGGAATAAACTCCATCCAATCAATCACGGCCAATCAAGAGTACGGCTTGATACTTTTAACTAACTAGGGTTATCACAGGCCTAGTTACTAGCAAGATACAATAAGATTATCCCAACAGCCACAAGCCCTGCAGACCATCCGGTTATCCAGGTCTAATGTCCGTTTATGAAGAATGCAACACGTGACTGTGTGCTAGAAATGTGCCATACTCGTCGGTAGGCTACAAGTCCACTGAATGCGCCCAGATAACGGGATTGCCTGTAGCTGGGAATCTCTTCATGAATACTGAATCATTCTAGTTAATTAGCCTTAGTCAATTTCAGTAGGTACCCCTGACCGTGGTACTCAGGGATCCCCATCCTAGACATGATGCAAGACAGTACCAGTTTATTTGTACAAACACAATCGCCCACGGTGTCCAGGTCTTTCATACTTGTCATGTCAGGCTAGCTGTCGTAACAGCATGTCATGATATATCATATCAGTTTGCTTGTCAAGAGTGCGCCACAGCGGGCCCTTATCGTGTTCTATTCTTACCTTATCATAAATAATAAAATTTGCATAAAATAGCTAATAACATGCTCTTGAAGCCAAAGAAAAGATCTACCACTTTCATGTTGGGAGTTGGGAGAAATTTTGGTCACAAATTGGCCAAATAGGGCATAAAATAGCCAAAAATAGCCAATATAGGCATTATGCGGCACTATTCAGCACTATACGGCACCCCCATATGCGGTTCGGACACTATGAGGCACTATGCAGCACTCCCATATGCTGCTCGAACACTATGCGGCACTATACAGCACCCCCATATATAGCTCGGACACTATGTGACACTATGCGGCACTATACAGCACCCTCATATACGGCTCGGACAATATACGGCATTCCCATATGCGGCTCGAATTCTATGCAGTACTATGCGACACTATAAAGCACCCTCATATACGGCTCGGACACTATGCGGCACTATACGACATTTCCATATGTGGCTCGGACACTATGCAGCACTATGCGGCATTCTATATACGGCTCGGATACTATGTAGCACTATGCGGCACTATGCAGCACCCTCATATGCGGCTCAGACACTATGCAACACTATGCGGCATTCCCATATGCGTCTCGGACATTATGCGGCATTATGTGGCATTCCTATATGCGGCTCGGATACTATGCAGCACTATGCGGTACTATGCAGCACCCTCATATGCAGCTCGGACACTATACGGCACTATACGGCATTCCCATATGCGGTTCGGACACTATTCATCGTCCCTGCCAGAATCAGCACAGATGAACATAGAAATGGCCAAAAATGCTTTTGGCCATAACTTCCTCAAAACAAGTCAAAATCTAACTTTTTAAAGGTCTATTTTGGGTAAAATTGAATTCTCTACAACATGGAACAATCAAAACATAAAAATAATGAAGTTTAATAGATCAAAACCCAAGAAAACTAAAAATAATATAAACTTAGATCTACAAGAAAATATCCATCAAAATGAAAAATGTCAAGTTCTAACATTACTAAAATATGCTCTATTAGCGACGTTGTTTAGCGACGGAATAAAATTCCGTCGCTAACTATATAATATAGCGACTCATTTCTAATGAAGTCGCAAAACGTCGCTGAATAGCGACGTTCAGCGACAGTAGATACAGTATGTCGCGGAATAGCGACGTTCAGCGACATATTATTAAAATATGTCGCTTATATTAAAATGCTTGCGACGGTTAGCGACGTCCACTGCTGACGTCGCTAACTTTTTTACTTAGGACACATGACTCTTTTTTTCTCCTCACTCGAAAACTCGAAAACTCCTTTTTTCCCCCTCTCCCCCACCCGGCGACTCCCTCCCCCCCCGTCGAGCTCCTCCTCCTCGAGCTCCTCCTCCCCCAATCCGAGCTACTCTTCCTCTCCGGTAAACCCTAACCTAATTCCTCCTCCTCCTTCTCTCCCACACACACACACACACAGACACACACACACACACACAGAGGGTGACACACCAAGTATTTATGAAAATGCCCAATAGGTCATTTAGAATCCTAATTTCAGTTTTGTGCATAAATGAGGGTAGGTTAGTCATGGTTAAGGAATCCCAATTGATTTTTATATGGATTCCTATATATATCTATGTATTTTTGACCCACAAGTCATGTATATATGTAAATATATATAAATTGGTATATATTTATATATGTGGACTATTTTAGATAAAAGTTTATAAATATATAGTGTGTGCGGTTGTGTCTTGTGTGAGAGTGAGAGAGGGGGAAGCATGGCAAGTTATTTGCTATCCATTTGGCCTTTGGTTTGCGTGTTTGTGGCTTGGATTGGTGGCTGGTTGTTTGTGGTTATGTGTGTTTGTTTGAAGAAAGGGATTAGATGTTTTAATAGTGTGTTTGTGCTTGTGATGAGATGTGAGAGTGTGTGAGTGTATGATTGTGTTTTTTTAGTGTTTGTTTGAGGAAGGGGAGGTTAGATGTGGTAGTGTGGTAGTATGGTAGTGTGAGTGTGAGTGAAGAGGGATATTGAGATAAGTGTTAGAGTGTGTGTGTGTGTGTGTGTGTGTGTGTGTGTGTGTGTGTGTGTGTGTGTGTGAGTGAGAAAGGTGAGAGGGATTTAGATGTGGTAGTGAGTGTTGTGTGTGTGTTAGAGAGGGTATGGTAGAGTAGCAAGAGGGGGGGAACAAGTGGCTGCAAAGGCAGCAGCAGCAGCAGCTTGTGCTGCAGGGTAGTAGTAGCAGTAGCTGCAATGCCAGCAGCAGCTGCTAACAGCAGTAGCAAGAGCAGTGAGGGCAGCAGCTGCAAATTGTTTCTAGAAGCTAGTGTCTCTTATTTTGTTGGGGGTGTGTGGTTTTGTTTTAGGATGAGTATGTTAGTGTCTATACATAATTTAGTATCCTAAGTTAGATATTTAGGATAGTATCCTAGGCACTAATTTAATATCTTGTTTAGGATGTTAGTATCCTAGAGTTAGATAGGTGAGTTAATATCTTAGGATACTAGAAGTTAGTATCCTAGATAGGTTAGTTAGTGTCTTGGATAGGTTAGTTAGTTTCCTATTTATCCTAGATAAGTTAGTATCCTAAGTTAGATATCTTAGGATAGTTAGATTATGCTAGTATCTTGAGGGTATCAAGATAATAGGATATTAGGATATGGGCTAGAAGTTAGTACCCTAAGTTAGTATCTTGGCTAGAATTTGGTATCCTAGGATAGTTAGATATCCTAGTATCTTAAGAGTGTCCTAGATTAGTCTATGGTAATAGGATACCCTATAGGGTATATCTCTATGTAAATATTAGAGTATCTTAGGAGTGTTGGTATATTGTTAGAATGGTAGAGTTAGTATCCTAAGGTATCTAAGGTATTAGCAAAGTAATAAGAATTACCTATAGCCTAAGGATAAGGTATTGGCTAAGGTAATGGGTATGATGTTAAGGCAGGTGGATAGATACTAGCCTAAGGTAGATGGTAATATCTATTAGCCTAAGGTATTGAGTTATCTACTAGCCTAATGGTAGGATATTACTAGGATATGGTATTATCTAGTATCTAAGGTAAAGTGGATGTTAAGGTATTAGTTACCTAGACTAAGGTATTGAGATTCCAACTTAAGGTATTGGTATTGGGATACCAATAGCGATAAGGTAAAGGGTACCTTGGTAGGTAATGACTAGAAATAGGATATTTGACTTAGATTTGACCTTATTTGACCAAGGTTGACTATTTTGACTGAAAGTCAAAGTAGAGTCAACATCTGACCTAGATTGGACTAAGAGTTGACAAAGTCAACTATAGGTCAACCCTTAACCTAGTTTGACCTTGTTTGACTTAGCTTGACCTAGTTTGACTTTGTTTGACTTAGTACAACCTAGTTTGACCTAGATTGTATATCATGTACTAGAAATCATACCTAACATTGTTATTAGTAACTGTCCGCTACTAATGTGTGTCCCATAATAAGACATAATATACGAATTTGTGCCTATTGGATAATGTGTGTCCATCTTTGCAGAATTATTTCCAAATAGATATGAATTACTACTTGCAGAATCGTTCATGGATGTATAATCGTCGTCCTGATGATATGTGTGGTGTGTGGGATGAATACATAGCGGGAGTAGAGCAATTCCTGCAGTTTGCTAAGGCGTTTCGATGATCACCGGACGATCCGATGATCACCGGACGATTTGATGCGGTCGAGCGCAGTATACAGGAGTTGATGAGTCTGCAGCAGGCTACAGCTGCCAGCTTGCACACGATCATCATGTCTACGCAGCGCACAGAGTGTAGACAGGTCGAGCTGGAGGGATCGTAGAGGATCGTGGCTGCCTCACTCACCCAGCTGCATACTTCTCTTGAGGAGAGTACTCAGAGGATGGTGAGTACCCTTGCTGCGCATGGTGACCGACTGCGAGAGCTGGAGCAGATACGTCCTCCCGGTCCATCGACGGCGCCGACTCCAGACGTTACACTGCCTCCTACTGCCCCTACGGTACAGCTCACACAGGAGCAGTATGAGTATATGCTATCCCAGATGCGCGACAGGGGTCCGCAGTGATTTTATTGATTTTATTATGAGTTGTATGTATTGGCCCTATGGGCAAATTATTTATTGGTACACATTTGTTTATACACTTGGTGGGAGACTTTTTATCATCTTTCATTTTTATTTGACTCTATTGGATTTTTGTGATGATGTGTGTCTGTGAAGTGTAGTTTGTTGGATATTTATTTTGTGATATTTACTTTGTTGGTATTTTCATTGTGATATTTACTTTGTGATATCTGCAACGGGGATGACAAATATACCTACGCTGGGTTATAAGCGATGATCTGATATACAAAGGAGGTGCTGCCCAAAATTTAAAAAATATAATGTATATTTTTGTGATGATGTGTGTCTGTATTTACAGTGTATGTGAAATGCAGTGTTCGGAACCATCGATAGTTTCGATTACTGTTGTATGTTTTATCTTGGACAGAAAGAGCAACTGTTTAGGGTGTACTTCTGAGAGCTTCATTTTCACATCCTTCACTCTCTCGGGACGTCGTACAGGATCCCGAGAAGGTGAAGGACGTGAAGAGGAAGCTCTGAGAAGTGCACCCTGAACTGTTGCTCTTTTTTATCCAAGATAAAATATAGAACAGTAAACGAAACTGTCGATGGTTCGAACACTGCACTTCACACACACTATAAATACAGACACATAGCATAACAAAAATACACATTTTATTTTTTTAAATATTTTTTTTATTATTCTGCGACGTACAGGGACGTCGCTATACGTCGCTGATTAGCGGCGTTACGTCGCTGTACGTCGCCAAATTGCTGACGTGGCAGGCATGCCACGTCATCACGTAAATAGAACAGGACGTCGCTACGTAGTCGTCCGACGTCGCTAAGTTTGCGACGTAACACTTTCGTCGCTAAATTTACGACGCCTCAGCGACACGACCTTGACGTCGCAAATAGAGACGTAGAGCGACGCATGTGCCATCTGCGACTTGCTTAAAAGTGACCTTCATTTTCCGTCGCTAAAGTCGTCGCTAATTACGATTAGCGACGTATTTTCTGTTATTAGCGTCGTACCATTACGTCGCTAATTTGCCTTATTTTAGTAGTGTAAAGTATCTTAGAATCTCGCGAGGAAGACAATGGAACAACAAAAATGAAGTTTCTCCATGAAGCAAGTTGCACTTGCCTAAACTTCTCTTGGTAGGTAGAGAAGTTAAGAGGAAGAAGATGAAGAAATAAATGAAGAGTAAAGATGAGAGAGAAAGGGGGTTGGGTTTTAAATGATGATGGTAGTAGTAGGTAGGGGTTTCCTTTTGGTTCATGATGAACCCAAAAGCAAACCAAACCAAGCTAAACCGAACCAAGCTAAGCCATAACCAATAAAATGCCAAAATAACCATGCCAATGCAACATGCTAAAAATAAAATCATGACTAGCTAACCATGACTAATAAAATACGGACCCGAAATATGTATACGTATACAAAAATACGTAACACAGATTTCGAGGGTGACAACTCTATCCACCTTAAAAGAATTCCGTCCTCGAAATTTAATTAAAGAGGCTAGAGGTGTCGGAACAAGTTACACTATCAGACGCAATCTGCAGCTAAGCAATCAATCAAGCAATCAAATATACAAGCAAGGATTCGAAGTGTAAGGCATAAGAAAGATATTATACCTCACGAGTCAAACATGTCGGGACATCGCGATCGGATATCATCCTCACGCTCCCACGTTGACTCACCCAAAGAGTGATGACCCCAAGCAACTCAGACTAACTTGATAGTCTTGTTCTTGAGTGTCTTCTCTCTTCGGTCCAATATAGACATGGGCCTCTCCTCATACGAAAGGTTGGTACCAACAACCAATTCCGAATGATCCAGGATGTGGCTCGGGTCCGGGATATACCATCGCATTTGGGATACATGGAATACGTCATGCACCTCACGTAGCGATGGTGGAAAAGCGAGACGATATGATACATCTCCTACTCGCTCCAGAATGTCAAATGGCCCTATATACCTAGGACTAAGCTTTCCCCGCACGCCGAAATGAATGATGCCACGGTTAGGCAAAATCCTCAGGAATACATGGTCGTCGACAGAAAACTCAAGAGGGCGCCGATAAGAATCGGTCCAATGACGCTGGCGATCTTGGGCAACTCGAAGATGATCTCTGACTCTCCTTACCACCTCAACGGTCTGAGCAATCATTTCTGGACCGAGCATCTGCCTCTCTCCGACATCGTCCTATGCTAGCGGGGATCGGCACTTCCTACCATATAGTACCTAGAACGGTGCCATCTGGATACTAGCTTGGAAACTATTGTTGTACGAGAACTCTACCATGTGCAGGTGATCTTTCAACGAACCATCGAAGTCGAGTGTACAATATCTCAACATGTCTTCCAATGTTTGTATGGTATGCTATGACTGACCATTTGTCTGTGGATGATACGCTGAGCTGAACTGGAGGCGAGTCCCCAAACTCTCTTGCAGGCTACGCCAAAAGTGTGACGTAAATCTGGAATCTCTGTTCGAGGTGATACTGACTGGTACACCGTGCAATCTGACAATCTGCCGGAGATACATCTCCGCTAGCTGAGCCGTCGACTGACCAACTCTGAACGGGAGAAAGTGAGCCACCTTCGTGAGCCTGTCTATGACAACCCAAATAACGTCTCTGCCAGCCGGGGATCTAGGCAATCCAGTCACAAAATCCATGGTTATATGCTCCCATTTCTACTCTAGAATTGGCAATGGTTGAAGTAGTCCTGCTGGTCTCTGATGTTCAGTCTTAACTTGTTGGCAGACTAAACAACGAAAGACAAACCAGGCTATCTCCCTCTTCATGCCATTCCACCAAAAGTGCTGGCGGATATCACGGTACATCTTTGTTCCACCGGGATGAATGGAATACTGTGAACTGTGGGCCTCTGCCATGATCTCCTGTCTGATATCTCCACTGGGTACACAAAGACGCTTACTATATCGAATTGTACCGTCTTTATGAATGCATAACTCTGGTCTTTGTCCCGCCTCACACTCTGCTCTGAGCCGCTGAAGCTTGGAATCTGTCGACTGCGCCATCTGGATCCTCTCGACTATGCTGGGCTGAACCTACATGCTGGCCATCAATGCCACATTAGTAGGAAGGACAACTTCTATTCCTATCTTCTGAAGATCGGCAAATAACTCCGGCTGCACTGTGAGAATATAAACTCCAGCTCTCCTGCTCAATGCATCTGCAACAACGTTGGCCTTCCCAGGATGATACTGCAAGTTGATGTCATAATCCACAAGCAGCTCTAGCCATCTCCTCTGACGCATGTTGAGATCCTTCTGGGTGAACACATACTTCAGACTCTTGTGGTCGGTGAAAATCTCTACCCTATCTCCATACAAGTCGTGCCTCCAAAGCTTAAGTGCAAACACTACTGCTGCCAGCTCCAAGTCATGGGTTGGATAATTCCTCTCATGATCACAAAGTTGTCGTGACGTATAAGCTATTACCTTCCCATGCTGTATCAGAACACATCCTAAATCTCTGCCCGAAGCATCACAATACACTGAGAATCCTCCGGTTCCATCTGGAAGCGTGAGAATAGGAGCCGTCATCAAGCCTCGCTTCAACCTCTCAAAAGAATCCTGGCACTCTGCTGTCCAAGCAAACTGCACATCCTTGCGGGTCAACTGGGTCAATGGCGCTGAAATTCGAGCAAAGTCTGAAATAAATTGCCGGTAGTAGCCGGCCAAGCTAAGAAAACTTCGAATTTCTGCCACTGTACTAGGTACCGGCCACATTTCAATGACCACGATCTTCTGGGGATACACTCCAACTCCTCCTCGGGTGATGATATGACCCAAGTACGAAATGCAATCGAGCCAGAACTCGTATTTACTGAACTTGGCATACAATTGGTGCTCTCTAAGAATCTGAAGAACCACATGGAGATACTGCTCGTGCTCTGCCTCACTCTTGCTGTATACTAGGATGTCGTCTAGGAACACAATCACGAACTGATCCAAGTAAGGCATAAAGATACGATTCATGAGGTTCATGAATACTGCCGGTGCATTGGTTGCTCCAAATGGCATCACAAGGAACTCCCAATGCCCATATCTCGATCTAAAAGCTGTCTTCGGGATGTCCTGCTCTCTGACTCTGATCTGATGGTATCCTGACCACAAGTCGATCTTCGAGAATACTGCTGCCCCCTTGAGTTGATCAAATAAGTCATCTATCCTCGGGAGAGGGTATCTGTTCTTGATTGTCACTGAGTTCAAGGTACGATAATCTACACATAATCTAGACGTACCATCCTTATTTTTCACAAGAAGCATCGGGGCTCCCCAAGGCGATCCACTAGCACGAATGAATCTCTTGGTTCTGAGTTCTTCAATCATCTTGTACAATATCTCTAGTTCTGGCGGCGCCATCCTGTAGACTCTCTCTGACACTGGGGCTGTCCCGGGAATCAAGTCGATGGTAAACTCGATCTTTCGCTCTGGCGGCATCCTTGGAAGCTCTTCTGGAAAAACATCTGGAAACTCTTCGACTATCCGAGATAACTGTACTACTGCTACTGCCATCTGTAATACTGGAGGAGAAGGTTCAACTTCGCCTCGGGAGAAGGAAAACTCCGGCTCGCCTGGAATGCTAAAAATAACCCTACCAATGTGGCAGTCTATCCTAGCATACTGGTCCCTCAACCAATCCATCCCTAAGACCACATCATAATCGGCCATCGGGAACTCTATCAATCTAGCAGGGAATTCTCTACCGCTAACAACGATCCGACACGAGGAAAACACTCTATCTACTCCCACAAGTCCGTTACCAGTAAGTATATTGAGCCTTACTGATAATAACTCGGGTTCCAGTCCTACCCGTGTCGCGAATCATGCAGACATAAATGAATGCGATGCACCAGAGTCAAATAATACTGAAACTGGAAAGGTGTTGACGAGAATAGTACCTGCCACTACCTCTCCTGGTGCTAATCCTTCTTCTCCCATGGTCAAGGCCAGTACTTGACCATGTCCTCTGGGTGCGGGTCCCATCTGCTGAAAATTCCTCTGCCTGCTCTGGATCAGGGCTTGGGCATACTGCTGTGGTCTCTGCTGCTGGAATGCCTGGGCCTGCATCGGTAATGGCCTCGGGAACGGGTACTGCAGCTGCTGCTGCTGCTGCTGCTGGATTGGTGCTGGTCCTCTAACTGAAGGACTAGAGAAGGCTGATAAACTCTCCATGTTCGGATAGTTTCCAACCCTGTGGTCCGGGCACCACAAACCAAGCATAAACCCTGTGCTCTGCAACACTCTGATACCACATGCCCTGGCTTTCCGTAGTGTGAACATCCCACTGCGAAAGACTGCTTCTACTTCTGCTGCTGAGGGTACGTCGGGATGGAATGCTGAACCGACGTCACTGAGGCCACCCGCCTCGGAGCTCCAATGGTCAAAGCCCTGGCTGCCGGGGCTGGTGCTGATGACTGATTCATTTGGCCGTGAGATCGCTTCCGACCTCCGGTCCTATCCACGATTCTCTGGGAGGTATACTCATGCGTCCGGGCTGCTCTTAACACTGCATCAAAAGTCTGATGCTCAAACTGCTCCACCGCCAAAAAAATATCTAGGTGGAGTCCCTGCTGGAACTGCTGGGCTCTATCGAACTCGGTCGTCACCAAGGTGGGAGCAAACCGACTAAGCCTAGAGAACTCGGCCGCATATCCATCGACCGTCCTGCCCATCTGCTTTAGATTGGTAAACTTCGTCTCTAGATCGTACCGAGCTACAGCATCGAAGTACTTGGTCTGGAATCTTTCCCTGAATACTGCCCAGGCAATAGGGACCATTAATCCAACGGCCTGTGCCGCCCACCAGCTGCGGGCAAGATCCAATAACTGCAGGCGCACCACGGCCACCTTCTCGTTCTCTGGAGTCCTGGCTGCTTCTAGAATTACCTCTGTGTCCTGAAGCCATGCATCTGCAGTGATCGCATCTTCACTGCCGTCGAAGAAGGGAGGGTTCAAGCGCTTGAAGCTGTTGGTCGCACTATTACCCTGATGACCTCCTCTGGTCAAAGCGTCTGCCACCGCCTGGTGTAAGGCATCTCCTCGATGATCCTGGAAGGCTAATAGTAACCTGATGAGACCCACCAAAGTGCCATCATCAGGCTCTGCAGGCTGGACGGGCTGAACTGGTGGCTCTTGACCCCCAGTAGGCATGACTCTGGAGGCTACTCCTGAATGATGGGCTTGATCTCCAGGTTGCTGCTGGTCCACGGGAGGTGCTTCGCCTTGCCGATCGGTAGGACCAGGGACAATGTCGCTGAAGAAGATGACATAGGAAACAATAAGGAAGGACCAGGATAGATCAAAGATGCAAGCATGTGACCAGGTCAAGAGTTCAGAGATTTAGAGGATACGAGCAGAGATCGAAGGCGAGTGCCGATTGAGACATCTATTCGGTAAACCCTCACATATCTATATTTACAAGACCTGCATGGGCCACTACTAAAACCATGTAACGCCCCAGAACTAGAATACTGGAGAGCGGAGGCGTACATAGCCAGCTACGTATATTGAAGTGCAACCCACCTCGCTATACGGTCAAGGATGTCTAGATACATGAGGGTTTAACTACAAGCCAACAGTCTCCTATGGTCATGAACAAGCCTATTGTCTCAATCTCAAGCAAGCAATAATAGTTACAAGATGTCAGAGCACCAAATATATAATAGCAAGACATCCCATACATTACATATTGGATGATCATGAAGCTAGTTGTACAAAATGTCAAGACTAGCAAGAGTTCAGTCATATATGATCAACCCTAGGATCTGTCAATCATATTATAGCCCGTAGGCAGACAGTAAATAAAGGTGCAATACGAGCTAACACGTGCTCGTCGGCTTAAACGCCTCAAAAGAATAATTTTTACAATAAAGTGGAAGGACAAAAGAAATCCACTCGTTGCCAGGGTTACGCCTGGTGGTCACCATCTGGCTGGAAGACATGTGGATCCTCTGGTGCTGCTCCGATATCTGGCCACACAAAACCAGCTGGGTCAGACCCCAGAAAGAGCAAGTGCCACAAAGGAGGCTTCACTTAGGAACTAAAACCAGCATATCACAATAGAATATTAAAGATAAATAATAAATAAAGAACTGATAATAATAGAGATAACAACAATAAACTGAGTACGAAGAAACCATTCAAGTAGCCAGGCCACAACCCTTAAACCAAACAAGGACCGGGGTTGCAGCCCTTCACATGAATAGAAACCCGTCTCAAATACTATTGGTAAAGTGAAGACAATAAATGAAGAGAGGACACAGAACTGCTCCGGGAGCCAGGTTACAACCCTTAAACCAAACAAGAACCGGGGTTGTAATCCTTCGCCTGAACAGAACTGGACCCCTGATCTTATTGCTAAGGCTAGCATAAATAATCATGGTATTAAGGTAAGGTAAAATATGACGAACATGACATGGGGTTGAAATAAGACAATAAACGAAGAGAGGACACAGAACTGCTCTGGGAGCCAGGTTACAACCCTTAAACCAAATAAGGACCGGGGTTGTAACCCTTCGCCTGAACAGGACTGGACCCCCGATCGTTATTGTTAAGGCAAGCATCAATAATCATGTCATGTCACAATCTTGTACAGGATCAGGATAAGACTAAGCTGGAATAAACTCCATCCAATCAATAACGACCAATCAAGAGTATGGGTTAATACTTTTAACTAACTAGGGTTATCACATGCCTAGTTACTAACAAGATGCAATAAGATTATCCCAACAGCCACAAGCCCTGCAGACCATCCGGTTATCCAGGTCGAATGTCCGTTTATGAAGATTGTAACACGTGACTGTGTGCTGGAAATGTGCCCTACTCGTCGGTAGGCTACAAGTCCACTGAATGCGCCCAGATAACGGGATTGCCTGTAGCTGGAAATCTCTTCATGACTACTGAATCATTCTAGTTAATTAGCCTTAGTCAATTTCAGTAGGTACCCCTGACCGTGGTACTCAGGGATTCCCATCCTAGACATGATGCAAGACAGTACCAGTTTATTTGTATAAACATAATCGCCCATGGTGTCCAGGTCTTTCATACTTGTCATGTCAGGCTAGCTGTCGTAACAGCATGTCATGATATATCATGTCAGTTTGCTTGTCAAGAGTGCGCCACAGCGGGCCCTTATCGTGTTCTATTCTTACCTTATCATAAATGAGGAAACTTACATAAAATAGCTAATAACATGCTCTTGAAGCCAAGAAAAAGATCTACCACTTTCATGTTGGGAGTTGGAAGAAATTATGGCCACAAATTGGCCAAATAGGGCTTAAAATAGTCAAAAACAGCAAAAATAGGCACTATGCGGCACTATTCAGCACTATGCGGCACCCCCATATGCGGCTCGGACACTTTGCGGTACTATGCAGCATTCCTATATGCTCCTCGAACACTATGTGGCACTATGCGGTACTATGCAACACTCACATATGCGGCTCGGACACTATGCGGCACTATGCAGCACCCTCATATGCGGCTCGGACACTATGCGGCACTATACAACATTCTCATATGCGGCTCGAATTCTATGCAGCACTATGCGATACTATGCAGCACCCTCATATACGGCTCGGACACTATGCGGCACTATACGACATTCCCATATGCGGCTCGGACAGTATGCGGCACTATGCGGCACTATACGGCATTTCCATATGCGGCTCGGATACTATGCAGCACTATACGACACTATGCAGTACTCTCATATGTGGCACGGACACTATGCGGCACTATACGGCATTTCTATATGTGTCTCGGATACTATGCGGCACTATGCGGCATTCTCATATGCGGCTCGGATATTATGCATCACTATGCGGCACTATGCAGCTCCCTCATATGCGGCTCGGACACTATGCGGCATTCTCATATGCGGCCCGGACACTATTCATCGTCCCTGCCAGAATCAGCACCGATGAACATAGAAATGGCCAAAAATACTTTTGGCCATAACTTCCTCAAAACAAGTCGAAATTCAACTTTTCAAAGGTCTATTTTGGATAAAATCGAATTCTCTACAACATGGAACAATCAAAACATAAAAATAATAAAGTTTAATAGATCAAAATCCAAAAAAACAGAAAATAATATAAACTTAGATCTACATGAAAATATCCATCAAAATAAAAAAATACCAAGTTCTAAAGTATCTTAAAATCTCGCGAGGAAGACAATAGAACAACAAAAATGGTGTTTCTCCATGAAACAAGTTGCACTTGCCTAAGCTTCTCTTGGTAGGTGGAGAAGTTAAGAGGAAGAAGATGAAGAAATAAATGAAGAGTAAAGATGAGAGAGAAAGGGGGTTGGGTTTTAAATGATGATGGTGGTAGTAGGTAGGGATTTTCTTTTGGTTCATGATGAACCCAAAAGTAAACCAAACCAAGCTAAACCGAACCAAGCTAAGCCATAACTAATGAAATGCCAAAATAACCATGCCAATGCAACATGCTAAAAATAAAATCATGACTAGCTAACCATGACTAATAAAATACGGACCCGAAATATGTACACGTATACGAAAATACGTAACACGGATTTTGAAGGTGACAGCGCCAGAGCATGAACATGCACAAGTTATGTCGAAGTAGGAGCAGGTTACGCCAGGGAGGAAAATGCCAAAGGGGGCTTTTCTTTGTTTTGTCCAGCAGTGTGTCGAGACGAAGTCTTCTTCGATTTCAGAGTCGGAGAAGTAGTGGGGTGAGCCAAAAGGCTGTTTCTATTAAGTTGTGCCAAGGCAGTAATGGGCACAAGTTACGCTGGAGCAGGAACATGCATAGGTTGCGCCAGAGAAAAAAAAGGCCAAATGGCACATTTCTTTGTTTTGGACAGCTGTGTGTCCAGACGAAGTCTCCTTCGATTTCAGAATCAGAGAAGTGGAGGGATTAGCCAAAAGACTATTTTCCTTAGATTGTACTAGGGCAGTGATAGGCACAATTTGCGCAGAGGCAGGAGATTGTGCCTTCGAGGACTTAGGAGTCCATACAGAGCGCGTCTTGCTCTTAACAACGACGGTAGTGTGCTTGGCACCCCAGCATTGATCATGGCTTCATAGACTGTCTGGTCGACTTGAACGACCAGGGTCTTCTGCGTCTTGCTGATCGATACGGTATCACATTGAGTTGTCACTTTCTCGTCGTAGGAGAAAGTCGTCTCCACCAGACTCGCCATTTTGTTTGCAAAAAACAAAAAATTTATTTTACAAACTGAGAAAAGAGTACAAGAGTACACTTGTTTTCTGGGAAAGTACAACTATAGGAATCTGATCAGAAGACGATCACTTTATCCCTTAGACGATGTGATACCAAAGACACGAGCCTCTGGAGGATGCAACAGTACTTTACCAGGAGATTATGACCATTCGTGATGCCTTGAGATTGATTTGAAACTCTATTTATAGAGTTCTTAAAATAACTATTTAGCAGTTATTCTGGGTTACGCGCACTTCAGGTTGCGCGCCTCCTGTTCACTTATACGGACGGTTGTACCAACTGCAGTGGACGCGTGGCATCGTTTGATTAAGATGTGCTTGGTCGTGGGCAGTGTAGTGGGCACGTTCTGCGAAGTTAGTGGCTTGTGCGCCACGTCCCTCTGTTCTGAACACTGTTTGATTACCTTGCACGAGCTTCATCAGGTTACGCGTGGACGCAATGTAACAACCTGCACGAGCGGTTGCACCAACTGTTTTGGATGCGTGGCATCGTTTGATTGAGATGCGCATGGTCATGGGCAGTGTAGTGGGCACGCTCTGTGAAGTTGGTGGTTTGTGCGCCACATCACTCTGCTAAAAAGTTGATCGGGTGGCGCCAACTAGCCATGTTGCGCATGGACACAACTCAACAACTGGCACCTTTGACTGGGTCTTCTGTGCTGTACTGATTAATTCTCGCACCACATAATGACTTGTGCGAACCAGCTATCAGCATTAATTATACGCTGACAAAATCTTCTCGTGCGCCGTGTTGCGCGGGATTCGAATGGATTTTCCTTAACCTCCATGTTGTCAGTTGTCAGGTAATGATGATGTCGTTACAGCTTCTCGAGGAAGTGCGCTACGTGGTGCTCGTACAACCTATTTTCTGCACAACCTGATGTTGGCGCAACCTGATGCTACGCAACATAGTAATTTGGCGCCACCTTATGATCGCACATTTTAATGGGTGGCACAGCTTGACATTTATCCTCTACAGTCTTGATCCAATTATCTTGTCGTGCTGTCTTAAGCCAATTATCTTGTCGGGCTGTCTTGAGCCAATTATTTTGTCAGGCTGTCTTGAGCCAATTATCCTTTCGGGCTGTCTAGACCCGTAATGTATTATCGACTAGTTTGGCGACGGCATCCGTACAACGTGGATAGTGACCCCCCATTGCACGTCCCCGTCATACCGGCCGCTAACCATTCTTTTCTTTCTTTTATTTATTTTTTTCTTATCTCTTTCACTTGGTCAGTCGTTCATACATTCATTATGCAACTCCCTGTGCGGGAACCGCCTTGGCGACCCATCGGTCCCGAAGTCTTTTGATATTTCTATACTCTACTCGGAACGACTATGTTGATAGTCTTTCTGCCTCATTTTAGTGAACAATTCATTGTTTCATGTCTCAAATCAGCGGTACGATCTAGTGACAAGCATTTCATTCATGAGTTAACGCATAGACAATTCTACTCGTAAGTAAGCTGTGCCTTGGCACGAGCATGGACTACAGTACGAGTATCAGTTTAAATTCTAAGTTTCATTCCATATTCTACACAATCATACAAGATGGGATTATTACCTTATCTAGGTGCGTTGAGTCATTTTATTAGCATGCATAGAGTTATCGCCTAGCGATCTAGCAATACAGTCTGTATTATTATGTGTCTAGGCTAAGAAAAGACAGGTTCATTGGAGCCACCCTCCTTAGCGATGATCGTATCGGCCGAGCGAGATTCCGAGTGCGCCTTTGAAAGTCTAAATCTCGATTCTTCTTGAATGGCCAACTTAACACTTGCATCAATTTGCATCGATACTTCATCAGGTCGACGAAACTCTTCGAGTCAACGATTCATTTGAGTCGTTGCACATGTCGTTTGAATCGGCGCTTCGCTAGGGCAGAGCGGGTCATTACACAATCGACGCTCCCAGTAACTTTGATGGCAATAAAATGCACTGACTTGGTTAATTGTTCGACGATGACCCAGATGACATGGTTCCACGTGGTGTCTTCGACAAACCAACAATGAATTCCATGCTGATGTGCTCCCACTTTCATTCCTGGATGACAAGGTTCTGCATCTGTCCTCCCGGTCTCTGGTGCTCAGCTTTCACCTGCAGACAGGTTGTAAACCCCCTAATGTTTTTTTTACTAAATAATTTTTACCTTTTATTAGTTTTGGACTATATATTTAGTATACAAGATAAATGTATATATATAAAAGTGTGTGTGTATTTAACTATAAATAGGTTTTTTTTTTATAAATTTCATTTAAATAAATCTTTGAAATGGTTAAAAATAGTTTTTTTTTAATTTTATACATACCATTGTTCAGAATTATATATATATATATATATATTATATATATATATATATATATATATATATATATATATATATATATATATATATATATATTTATATATAATATAATAAATATATATATATATATATATATATATATTATATAATATATATATATATATATATATATATATATATATATATATATATATATATATATATATATATATATATAATAACTAACAAGTGCGAGTTCAATGGGAATAATATTCATATATTGGTTAGAAAATTTCTAGTCAAATGGTGGACGAAAATAGATGAGAAAGAAAATTGGTAGAAATAATCACTGCTATCAAAGAAAAAAAATTCATAGAGAAAATAAGTCCAGAAAGAACCGATGAGGATAATCCTATTAAGAAATTAAAAGAAACATTAAAAAGAAAAAAATTCTAATAAAGAGTTAAAGAAAAAATGTGTTCTTTATATGCAGGCCCACTTACAGGCCAAATTCGATTTTGAAATGGATACTACCTCAATAAGTTATATGGAATCTGAGAAAAATAAATATCAAGATGTTGATCTTACTATTGATGGAATATTGAGTCAGTTAACAAAGGAAAAAAATTTTAAAATAAAGAAGATAAGGATGGAATAGATTGATAAAAAGAAAATTCGAAAAAGATACGCAATAATAAATTGTATCAATATGCCAAATATCTATGGCCCCACTATAGGACTCATGAGAAAAGAAAGGAGAAGCATACAAATGTTATGCGACATTTCGATAAGATGACGCTCATCGTTTATCGGAGGATAAGCTGAGGTGTGCAGCCAAAACTAATGCCAGCACAAAAGAAATGAAGATGCCAGAATTGATGTGACCGTTGACAGCTAGCATGGAAGGGAAAACTCATCTACCACTATCTATCAGAAATAATGCTGCTACCGACTGTTGCCGGTTGAAGAGGGGCACCTGGCCTTGCTCAACAAAAATTAAGTTTGTGTATATAGATGGAGAGAAGCTCGTTGTTTGAACATCTCATTTTATATTATGTCTAAGTTTTTCTAGTTTTGAGTGTTTCTACTATTGTGCTTGTACCCTACTATCAATAAAATATTTTTCATTTCCCTTTCTATTTTCATACTACAGACGATTGGTATCAGAGATATGTTAGCTCAAGAGTAGAGGTATTACTACTTCACTTATAGTTATGTGAAAGTTAATATCGGTCCCTGGGTAGTCAGGACAGAATTGGAAAGAAGATGATATAGGTTTTAACATAAAGACAAAGTATAATTAGAAATACTTGTGTTGAAGAAAAATAATTTATATTAATTAACCAAAATACACAAACCGTATAGAATATTTTGGGTTAGTTGTAGGGGCTGGATCCCAGCTAGCGGTAGTCCGAAGATTAGTATACGTGTCGCTTCAGGCTATTTACACATTTGTGACGGAAGGGCCCTTTCGGCTTATAACTAAAATATTGTCTACGAATTTAGATCAAGTAATATTTTAATTATATAATTCAACATCCAAAATTTCTAATTCTCTTCGTATGAAGTTAAAGCAATCTACAACTAGGGGCTTAGTGAAGATGTCTACTAATTGATGCTCAGTGTCAACAAATTTTAAACTAATATCTCCCTATATTACATGGTCTCTAAGAAAGTGATGTCTAATTTCTACGTGTTTAGTATGAGAGTAACATACAGGATTCTTCGTGAGATTTATTGAGCTAGTGTTATCACAATAAATAGGGATGTGGTTAAGAGATAATTTATAGTCTTCCAAAGTTTGCTTCATCCATAAAATCTGAGTACAACAACGTCATGCGACTATATTGTAACTCCTCTTCTCGGAGTTTGAATTTTTTATTTATTTTATTTGGTTTTAAATATTTCTAGTTAGAAAATATGTTTCTATCGTACAAAGGATATTTTGATTAATGAAAGGAATTGTCCAATTATTTTATATGAAAGATATATTTTAGGTTTATTATTTATCCTTAAGATTTATATTTCACATCTTATTTAATATTGAATATTATTACTATCATTAAATATTGAATTAGGTTTGATTTATGAAATTTAGAATTATCTGGATAATTATCTTCTTAGTACACTAAGCGTTTAGTACCTTTTGATAATCGAACGATATTTGAACAAATATGGGTTGCTTAAAATCCTCATTTTGATAGAATTCTTCAAAACCACTCTTATCCCTAAATAAGAACCGATGCAAACACCTTTTCTGGACTAAATCTTTTCATATCTATATATTGAAGAAACGTTTCCAGTCATAGAATCTATATATATTATATTGGCATCGCCTCATATATAAACCCCTCTCTCAGATTTTCTCTCTCCCAAACCTTCAAAAGATTTATGCAAAAACTTCCCTCTTTATCTTCCCGGGTCCACCTGCCATTCAAATTTCTATCCAGTCGAATTGTTATACATGATATCTTCCCTCCTAACCATATTAAGATTCGAACCTGTTTCGAATGAATTTAAATTTTATACCATCAAATCCTAATAGAATCTGAACCCATCCACCTGCGAATATTTATATATGGTATATGAGCAGTCCTAATAGCCAGCCTTCCCCGATCTTCTTCCTGAACCACTCCTCCACCGCAGCCCCATCGTCATCATCATTACCATCCCCGCTAGAGACCCGGACGTCATGGGACGACCTCGTACCTTACTAGTGACTACAGGCGAATAACGACTCGTCCACCATTGCAACAGAGCATCACCATCGTCCCCACCAACCCATTCCTGGCCGCACCCGAACTAATCGTCCCCGTCACCCTCACCCTGATTCCCCAAACCAACATCATCATCATTGCCACAACTATCAGGACCACCATGGCCGCCATCCTTGACCCATCACCATCGATACCACCATTATTGTCCCAACAACCACCACCACGATCACCAATACCGTTCTTCCAGCCACACCAATACCACCTGCAACACTCCCACCACTTACCTCCTCTTCGGGTCTACACCGCCGCCCGGCTGTACCAAGCCATGCCGACGACCTCGGCATCATCTCGCCGCGGTCGACCACGCAGCCAGAATGCCAACCCAGATCAGAACCCAACCTCGACTCTCGCCTACTCGTGGACCGCCGCAGCATCGGTGAGCTCGACCTGCAGCCTCGTCGGCGGTGCCGACACCCGACGGATAGCCAGCCTCGCCCTGTTTCTCTACCTGAGATTGATGTCCCCGTGCCGTGAGGTCACGTCTACCGGCGTTCTTCCGTGCGACCGGTCAACCATTAAGCCCCTCTACCTTAGCTCAGATCTGACCCAGGGTCGCTGCCGATCTCCCGAGCATTCGTCGTCGTAATTGCTCTTTCCAACACGACGAGCCACCCAGATCTGTCCCCTCCTCTGTGTGGTGCCCCAAGCCGCCGTCATCGCGATGTCATCGAGCACCGCCTACGCTCGACCGGGCTGTGTGTTGGGAAAGAAATGCGGAAACCTTTCCCCAAACCGGAAAGTACCTGTGAGAGGACCGAGCAAACAACGCACGAACCCAAAAACAAGCACACAAAAATAATCACGCAGACACAGAGAATTTTTGACGTGGAAACCCTTACGGGAAAAACCACGGGACGATCGGAGTCCAACCCTGAGAAGCCTCCACTAATGGAATAGAAGAATTACACCCCCTACAAACTCCTCCCGATCCAAATCGGATCCCCACAACACTCAGAGATAAGAACAATGATTACAAGGCTACGAAGAGCGAGAACGACGAGTAGAGATTACCCGAAACACGATCTCCTTCGAAAACGACCTTCAATCCTCCGTCTTCTTCTCCGAAGTTGCAATGGCACTCTTGCCTCCTTCTCTCTCCAACTTGTGTTGTCCAATGCGATAATGAGTTAGGGTTGAGAAAACTCAATATATCTCCCTAATCTCGCAACCAACCTGGACCGTTGGATTAGATCCAATGATGAAAACTCATCCTGAAATCCGTTTCAGCCCCACGACACACAGAGTTCGGCCAGAACTCTGTGTGGGGCAACCAGCACTGGATGGCCAAACCCTGGAACGGCCAGACCGAGTTCGGCCAGAACTCGGCCTGGGACCGAGTTCGGCCCGAACTCGGCAGACTTGGTCCAGAACCCCCTTTGGGGCAGCAGCAGCAGCAGTAACAACTACTCCCGAGCTTCTCCGACATCGGACGGCGCTCGTCGCACTCCGGGATCTTCTCCACCTAGGTTGGGAACCCCACCCACTCCAACAAATCTCCCCCTTCACAACTATGGGGAGGACGTCGTCATCCCGACGATCTGCCTGCAGTACTCAAACTTCCCCCTTGGTAGAATCTTCGTGAACATATCGGCTCCATTGTCATCTGTATGCACCTTCTCAAGCTCCGCGTCCTTCTTTTCAACCACATCCCGTATCTAATGATACCGAGTCTCGATGTGCTTGGACCGGCTATGAAATATCTGATTCTTCACAAGATGGATAGCACTCTGACTGTCGCAAAGCAAAGTATACTGCTCTTGCTTCAGTCCCATTTCCTGCAACAGCTTCTTCATCCACAACAGCTCCTTGCAAGCCTCCGTCGCCGCAATATATTCTGCCTCCGTCGTCGACAAGGCAACACACTTCTGCAACTGCGACTGCCACGACACTGCTCCTTCCGCAAACATCATCACGTAGCCTGAAGTCGATCGCCTCGTGTCTACATCTCCAGCCATATCAGCATCGGTATACCCAACCAGCTTCGGCTCGTCACCACCAAAGGAAAGTCTCCAACCAGCAGTGCCCTGAAGATATCGTAGAATCCACTTGACCGCACTCCAGTGTACCCTTCCAGGATTCGAAAGATACCTGCTAACCGTACCAACTGCATGAGCAATATCTGGCCTCTTACACACCATGGCATACATAAGGCTTCCCACAGCTGAGGTATATGGAACCCGCTCCATATCTTCCTTTTCGTCCTCGATAGATGGATACTGCTCCTCAGTGAACTTAAAGTGAGCCGCGAGGGGGGAACTCACTTTCTTCGACCCGTCCATCCCGAAACGCTGAAGTACCCGGTGAATGTACTTCTTTTAGGACAAGTGTAGCAGCTTGGACTCTCTCTCTCGGCTGATCTCCATCCCAAGAATAGTCTTCGCTGCGCCCAAATCCTTCATAGAGAAGGCTGTGCCCAGTTGGCGCTTCAACTCCGCTATCCTAGTGGCATTCCGACCCACTAATAGCATATCATCAACATAGAGCAACAAAATGATGAAATCATCATCGGCAAAATACCTCACAAATGCACAATGGTCCGACGTCGTCCGTGCATAACCATGCTCCCCCATAAACGACTCGAACTTTCTGTACCACTGCCTCGGAGCCTGCTTCAGACCATACAAGCTCTTCCTCAACCGGCAGACCAAATGTGACTTGCCCTTCTCACAGAATCCCTCCGGCTGCTCCATGTACAACTCCTCCTCAAGATCACCGTGGAGGAATGTCGTCTTCACGTCCATCTGCTCGACCTCCAAGTCGAAACTGGCTGCTAATGCTAGCACCACCCGAATAGACGAATGCTTGACGACAGGCAAAAAGATTTCATCATAATCTACGCCTTTCCGCTGACCGTAGCCCTTGACTACCAGCCTCGCTTTGTATCGAGGGCGAGTAGCATCATCCGTCTGCTTCACTCTGAACACCCATCGATTCTTCAAAGCCTTCTTGCCCTTTGGCAACCGCACCAGATCATAAGTAGAATTGGTGTACAAGGAACTCATCTCCTCCTGCATAGCCACCATCCACTCCTGCCTATGTTCGTCTTCCATAGCCTCTGCGAAACTTTCGGGCTCTCCCCCGTCAGTCAATAGCACATACTCATCCGGCGAGTATCTCGTAGATGGTCGACGATCCCTGTTGCTCCTTCTCAGTGGAGCCACTGGTGCTGGCTGTATACCGACAGCCTCCGCCCCTTCAGGAACTACCTCTCCGGCATGCTTATCCTCCTGAGGGACACCCTGACCACTATCAGCAGGCTGATGATCAAGGTTGGGAGCAACTCCATGTACCGGCTCCCCCATAACTGGATCCTCCGCGATGTCCTCTGGAAACTGCTCAAAGCGAAATGACTCTAACTCAGGCAATTCCTCAGCCTCAGAAGGCGTCTCGGAATCCTGAGTGTTGGTCATGGTCTGATCCTCGACGAACACCACGTCCCTGCTTCTGTAGAGCTTTTCTTCCACTGGGTCGTAGAGTCTATAGCCAAACTCATCCCGACCGTAGCCGACAAAGACGCATCGCCTCGTCTTCGGCTCAAGTTTGGTCCTCTCGTCCTTCGGTACATGCACGAAGGCTTTACAACCAAACGCCCGCAGGTGACTTTATGACGGCTCCTTGCCGTACCATACTTTGTCAGGCACATCACCCTGCAAAGGAGTACTAGGAGACAAATTAATAATATAAGCAGCTGTGAGAAGAGCCTCACCCCAATAACTGCCCGGCAAGTTTGCTTCTGACAGCAAACATCGCACCCTCTCCATCAGTGTCCTGTTCATGCGCTCCGCTACACCATTAAGCTGAGGTGTCTTTGGCGGAGTCTTCTGGTGTCGTATCCCTTGTTCTCTGTAATACGCATCAAAGGGACCGATGTATTCGCCGCCATTGTCGGACCGAACACACAACAACTTCTTGCCCGTCTCCCTTTCAACGGAGGCCTGAAACTCCTTGAAAGTAGGCAGCACATGATCCTTGGTCTTTAAGGCATAGACCCAAACCTTCCTGGAACAGTCATCAATAAAAGTCACAACGTAAGAAGCACCACCAAGAGATTTTACCTTCATAGGACCGCAGACATCCGAGTGAATCAACTCGAGCAACGCCGGCTTCCTCGAACTTGGGTGACTTTTGAAAGACACCCTATTTTGCTTCCCAGCTAAACAGTGCGTGCATTTCTCCAACTTTGTAGACTTGAGCCCCGGAATCACTTTCCTGTTCACCAAGTAGCTCATCCCCTTCTCGCTGATATGGCCGAGCCGCCTGTGCCACAACTCGGTAGACGCATCACTGACTGCGTTCACCTCCTGTGCCCCCTCTGCGCTCTCCTCCATATAGTAGAGACCGGACTTCTTGCTTCCTCTGGCAATCACCATCGAACCTCTGGAAAGCTTCCACTGACTATTCCCGAAGAGACTGAAGAATCCCTCATCATCTAACCTTCCAACCGACACCAGGTTGAAACGGATATCAGGGACATGACGAACATCCTTGAGAACAAGAACCGCACCCGTCTTCGTTCTCAAATGCATATCTCCAACGGCAACCGCCTTCGACACATCTCCGTTGCCCATCTTCAACACGCCACAGTCGCCTGTCGTGTAAGTGGCAAATAGTGCCCTATTGTGAGATACATGTGCTGAAGCCCCTGAGTCCACCAGCCAAGAATTGTCATCGCAAGCGAGGTTAGTAATGACCTCATCACCTACGACGATCACATCGCCTCCATGTACCGAGGCTGCCGCTGTAGTGTTCTCTTCTTGCTTCCCCTTGTCGCCCTTCTTCTCCTTCTTCCAAGCGAAATAATTCCGCTTGATATGGCCCTTCTTACCGCAATGGTAACACTCTGAGTCCTCGTAACGACCCTTGGACTTCCCCCTGCTCTTGTCTCTGCCACCACCTGGACCCCTGCTTTTGCCCCTTCCGCGGCTCTCTGAAACAAGTGCCTCTGAGTGGTGGGATGTGGATGAAGTGCCCTGAGAACGTCTCCGTATCTCTTCATTTAACACCCCGCTCTTGGCAAACTCCAGACTGACCACGCCCTCTGGAGCAGAAGCGATCATAGATACTCGTACGGTCTCCCACGAGTCTGGCAATGTACACAGCAGCCACAGTCCCTGAACTTCGTCGTCGAACTTGACTCCCATAGAAGATAGCTGGTCAACCATGTCCTGGAACTCACTCAAGTAATCCGTAATAGACGCCCCATCCTTGTACCGCAGACCCATCATCGTTCGGATCAGGAACAACTTGTTTACCCCGGTCTTCTTCGCATACAAGGATTCCAGCTTATCCCACAACGTCTTCGCGTGCTCAATATTGGCAACGTGGTTGTACACGTTCTCATCAACAAACTGCCGTATGTACCCACACACCTGTATGTGCTCGAACTTCCAGTCCTCCTCGGATTTATCACTGGGTCTCTCGGTTGCAAACACAGGTAGATGCAGCTTCTTAAAAAATAGCAAATCCTTCATCTTGCTCCGCCAATAATGATAGTTTGTGCCATTAAGGTTCACCATGCGCACCGGCTTCGCGTCCATCTCTCCTCTCTGGTTTCTCTGTCAACTCCTGACACCCTTTGAACCCAAAGCTCTGATACCACTCTGTTGGGAAAGAAATGCGGAAACCTTTCCCCAAACCGGAGAGTACCTACGAGAGGACCGAGCAAACAACGCACGAACCCAAAAACAAGCACACAAAAATAATCACGCAGACACAGAGAATTTTTGACATGGAAACCCTTGCGGAAAAAACCAGGGGACGATCGGAGTCCAACCCTGAGAAGCCTCCACTAATGGAATAGAAGAATTACTCCCTCTACAAACTCCTTCCGATCCAAATCGGATCCCCACAACACTCAGAGATAAGAACAATGATTACAAGGCTACGAAGAGCGAGAACGACGAGTAGAGATTACCCGAAACACGATCTCCTTCGAAAACGACCTTCAATCCTCCGTCTTCTTCTCCGAAGTTGCAATGGCACTCTTGCCTCCTTCTCTCTCCAACTTGTGTTGTCCAATGCGATAATGAGTTAGGGTTGAGAAAACTCAATATATCTCCCTAATCCCGCAACCAACCTGGACCGTTAGATTAGATCCAATGATGAAAACTCATCCTGAAATCCGCTTCAGCCCCCCGACACACAGAGTTCGGCGAGAACTCTGTGTGGGGCAACCAGCACTGGATGGCCAAACCCTGGAACGGCCAGACTGAGTTCGGCCAGAACTCGGCCTGGGACCGAGTTCGGCCCGAACTCGGCAGACTTGGTCCAGAACCCCCTTTGGGGCAGCAGCAGCAGTAACAACTACTCCCGAGCTTCTCCGACATCGGACGGTGCTCGTCGCACTCCGGGATCTTCTCCACATAGGTTGGGAACCCCACCCACTCCAATACTGTGCGCCTCTCCTCCGGCGACCAACTCTCCAGAGCAGTGCTTCTCCCGCGCCGAGCAATCTCTGGCGAGATCTTTGAACTCTCTTGAAACCCTCTGTTACACTCTCTTACTCTTTCTCCCTCTTCTCTACAACAGAGAAGACATCATCTGTTATGTGTGTTAGTTTGTTTTCTTCTTCTTGGTTTTGTGAGCTTGGGTTTTATTTTGTTTTATGTTGTTTTACTTTTGTTAGTTTTGTTTTGGGCCATTGACCACGCCTTGATAGCTCTGGGCTAATATATATAGATGAAATAAGTTTGATTTCATAGACAAATCCCAATCCTGATATATAGTTCTGGGCTGATTTTATAGACAAAAAGAAAGAAAAAAATTTGGACCTTTGGTCTCTAGATTATAGACATAATAGTTTTATTATACATTGATTATTATTAGAATTATGGTTATTATGTGTCTATTAATTACTATTATAATTACTATTGGCTTTTAATAGTTATTTATATAGATATATTAATAATTTTAAAATATATTATTGTATTTATGGTAACTCAAATATATTTTTAACGTAAATATTATTATGACATTCTAGCTATTTTCCAGGTATGGTATGTGCGACTGAACTTTGAAGCTAATATATTATTATAGTGTATTTTATCTATAACTTTTTGTTTAAAAATTATATTTTAACAAGATTTATGTTTTAGTTCTAAAAAACTAACTTTATATTTTCTTAGAGTACAGTTGGACAATATGTATATGTTTAGACCTTAGTATTGGGCTGAAAGCCTAGGGCCTATTATGATAGTTTTATAAATATGGTTTCACAATATTTTCTAAATTAACTTGATAACTTCGGCTTAAAATGATTTTTACTAGATTTTCTTAAAGTATTTATCTAAATTTATTTTAGCTAACAAAATAACGTTTTCAAATATCGTAATAATTTATGAATAATTATACATATATATATATATATATATATATATATATATATATTTTATATATATATATATATATATATATATATATATTATCTAATTTTATTTTAGCTAACAAAATAACATTTTCAAATATCGTAATAATTTATGAATAATTATATATATATTTATATTTATATATATATATATATATATATATATATATATATATATATATATATATATATATATATATATATATATATATATATATAATATCTATATATATATTCGTATTAGGAAATTCCTTTCCAACCTCCCTCAGAAATTAGAAAGTCTTAATCGTAGCTAATCGTATTTCTTTTGTACTTTGGACTTCTTCACGTCAACCCTAGGCTATTCAGACTATCATGAATCTAATGGATTTGTCGGTTTCAGCAGCTATGGACTCCAGGTAAGTGCACTTTCTGTTTGCTTTCGATTCATAGTAGTCTTTCTATTTCATGTTTATACATATGCTCCCTTGCTTGACGACACGTTGTAATACAAATTAGTATCATAGATTTGTTTATACTTCGGGACTGTCATTTACATGATTACCATGCTTGCGAATGGATTCAATGAGTACTAGCTGGGCGGAGAAATATCTTAGTACACATGTGGACTACCCAGAAACATCCCCAAAATGTCTATTCTTGTCAGATAGCAGTCGCACAATTCACGTGCGGGGTGCCAAATTTACCCCTTAGTCGTCCACATGTCGAACAAGATATTTCAAAACACATAGATAGTTGTCTTTTACTCGTTTTCTTCACCACTTTCTATGACTTCCTAGTTACATGTTTCTCCAGTTGATACATCTTGTTGTGGAGTTACCTACTTGCTTTCTAGACATGCCATGACATCAGTTACTTTCTAGTTTTATTTCACATATGTTATTTTCATGTCTTGTGAATTCTATTATGTTTTCGCATTACCGTCGGTTTGTGTGCTTGTTCCATTCTTGACTGGAAACCAATATTTTTTATGTTAACTGTGGCTTCTCTTAGCATTGGAAGATATGGGTGTACTTGCAGGCAGAAACCTAGAAATTAGATAGATGTGGTATCATTTTTATTAATTGTAGAACCTTATACTTTCTTTAAATATAAATGTTGTAAACGTTGTAATAAATTTAAAAATGTGAATGAGCAGTAAATGTTATGTTCATGTGATATTCAACATTATGGCCGTGACAGCGTTCTGCCGCCGACTCTGCGGCGTAGGCTGGCTTGGACACGTCTCGTATCCGAAAAATGGGTACGGGTCGTGACATATATACTCAGCCTCAGTTGTTGACAGTGAAACAGAATTTTTCTTCTTAGAAAACTAGAAGACTAATGACTTTCCTAGGAAATGACATAGCCACTGGTACTTTTACGATCGACTTTGCATCTAGCAAAATATGCATCCGAGTAACCTATTAGGTCAAACAAATCGGTTTTGGAATACCATAGACCGGTTGTCAAAGTACCTTTAAGCTATCGGAGGATACACTTAACGGCGCTTACATGTGATTCTTTAGGACATGTCTGATATCTAGCACATAAGCATACTGAAAACATAATATGTGGACGACTAGCAGTTAAAATTGTAAACTACCAATCATACCTCTGTACTTACGTACTTCAGTTGGTGTACCACTTTCATCTATGTCAAGCTTTGTAGACGTTTCCATAGGAGTCCCAATTGGTTTAACGTTATCCATGTCAAACTTCTTCAGCAGGTCTTTTATACATTTGGCTTGATTGATGAAGATCCTTTGTGAACATTATTTGATTTGTAGCCCAAAGAAGAATGTTAGTTCTACTATCATGCTCATTTCAAATTCACTCTGTATACACTTAGCAAACTCATTACATAGTATCTTATTTGTTGATCCGAAGATTATGTCATCTACATATACTTGCACTAATAAAATATTTTTATCCAAAGATTTTATAAAAAGAGTAGAGTCAACCTTCCTTTTTGAAAAATCGTGTTCAAGTAAGAATGAACTAAAGCGCTCATACCATGCACAAGGTGCTTGTTTGAGACCGTAGAGAGCCTTACGAAGCTTGAATACGTGATCAGGATTTTTGAAACCTTTAAAGCCGGAAGATTGTTTCACAAAAACTTCTTCATTTATAAAACCATTGATAAAAGTAGTTTTGACATCTATTTGAAAAAGTTTAAAATTATGAAAACTTACAAAAGCACAAAGCATACAAATAGATTATAGTCTAGCAATCGGAGCGTATGTCTCATCATAGTTAATGCCTTCTTCTTGATTATAGCCTTGAGCTACTAGACGTACTTTGTTGCGTGTGACTGAACCATTCTCATCTAACTTATTTCGGAACACCTACTTGGTACCAATGATCAGATAATCATTAGGTCTGGAAACAAGTTTCCAAACTTAATTCTGTTCAAATTGGTTTAGTTACTCTTGTATTGCAGAAATCTAAAATTTATTATTAAAAGCTTCTAAAATATTATTAGGTTCTATCTTGAAATGAATGCAACGTTAGCAACTATATCTCTTGTGCTTGAGCGAGTACTTACACCTTTTGATACATCACCTACAAGCAGTTCTTCTGGATGATTTGGTGTAAATCGCAATCACTTCGATAGACTCTCTAGGTACGAGGTAGGTGTATCTTTAGGTGTTTTGTCTAAGGGAGTTGTCTTTTCTTCATTATCACTGTCGTTGTTGTGTTGACTGTTCAGCTCATCGACTGTAACATTTATTGATTCTTCAATAATGAGTGATCTCTTATTGAATATCCTATATCCTTTGCTATTTGTAGCATATCCCAAAAATATTCCTTCATCGATTTTTTATATCAAATTTACCTATGTTGTCTTTAGTGTTCAAGATAAAACATCTGCAACCAAATACTTTGAAATAGCTGATGTTAGAAATTCTATTGAACCATAATTCATACGAGTGTTCTTGGATATTGGTCTAATAAGAACTCTGTTCAAAATAAACTTTGGAAGATTATACTGGTTAAGCATAACTCTGGCTATATCGCCAAGAGTTCTATTCTTCTTCTCCACAATACCATTCTATTGAGGAGTTATGGGACAAGAGAATTCATATGATAAACTATTTGAATCACAGAATGTTTTAAAGTCATGGTTATCAAATTTTTCTCCATGATCACTTCGAATTCGGATGATCATGAATCATTTCTCATTTTGTACCTTTTTACAAAAAGACAAAAATTCAGAAAAGGTCTTACTTTTATTTGCAAGAAAATAAATCCAAGTATATTGTGAATAGTCATCGACTATTATGAACGCATAAAGCTTACCGCCAAGACTGGAGACTTTACTTGGTCCAAACAAATCTATGTGTAATAATTGCAATGGTCTAGAGGTACTTACAACGTTTATTGATTTGAAAGATGATCTAGATTTCTTGTTCTTTTCATATTTGACACATATGATATCTTTCTTGAATGTGATATCGGGTAAGCCTTTTACCAGTTTTCTTGTGGACAATCTTGCAATAGTGTCCATGTTCGTATATCCAAGACGCATATGCCATACCCAGCTTTCGTATTGAGATATAAGTATATACTTTTCTGTACTATTAGTATTTTTTGACAGATATAATACATATATGTTGTCCTCTCTTATTCTCTCAAACGAAATTATTTCGGAAGATTTATCATAGACAAAGCATTATCCTTAACAAAATTAATTCCATAACCATGATCAGTCAATTGACTAATATTTAGCAGGTTATGTTTTAATTATGTTACTAAACATACATTTTTAATAATGGAAGAGGAAGAAGTACCTATGTCGCCAATTCCAATTATATGTCATTTCAAATTATTTCCAAAGGAGACATAGCCTTCTTTCTTCATCGATAGGGTTAAAAATAACTTATCGTCACCTGGCATATGTTTGGAGCAACCACTATTGAGGATCCACTTGCTTCTAGTGGGAGGAGGAAGGTCCACCTACAACACAAGTTGAAGATGTAACCTTTGGTACCCACTTTCTTGAGGGTCCTGATTTGTTAGCTTTTGGAACCCAAACATATACATGCATATATACAAGCTTCCTAATCTTGCATTATGTGATACATATCCTTTTATACCATAATAATGACATGCAACAGAAGTATTAGTGCTAGGTGGAGCTCGAAGATTATGTATTTGTGTTTTTTGAAGACGTGTGTGACTTGTAATTTGTGTTTTTTGGTCGTGTTGTGATTGTGCTTAGCCTTGTAATTTGTGTTCACTTGAGCTACAGGCTTGACAACCTATTTTCCTAACTTAATCTCTAACTTTTTAGAGACTCCACAAGCTTCATTGTACTTGGCCGTGTGTGCATCTAACCTCTGAGTAGCAATATATACTTCTTTTTCTCTAGTTCATAGAGGTCGTTGAGTTTTACATATTCTCGATTAGCTTTCTCAAGCGTTTCAAGAGTGTCATGTAGACTTAGCTTTAAAGAAGTAACTTCGTTCGTGTTATTAGAAGAGTTTCTAATATCTTCTAGCATATGAGATTGCTTAGAAAACTCAGAATGTACAAATTTTAGCTCTTTCTTGGCGCTATTATACAAATCCATCATTTTTCTCCGATCTTCTAACAGATCAGTGAAGCCATCAAATAATTCATCAAAGGTAAATTCTTCATAGAGAGGATTCGAGATTACCTTAGCATCCGTAGCCATAAAGCAGAGATTTATTGTGTTGCGAGCTTTTTCTTTCTTCAAAATCGCTAGCCTCGCTTTCACACCATATGCTAGTATTAGCATAATTCCTCGTCGAGGTCCTTCTCTTGCTTGACTGATTATGTCTGCTTTCCTTTCTTACAACATGACAGTCTTTCTTAATGTGACTGTAGAAGCATGAAAATTTTAGCAATGAAGCCTTATGCGCCCAAGCCAATGAGAACATATGCGCCCAAGCCAGTAAGGACATATGCGTGCAAGTCATCCTGTGAAGCTCTATGCGCCCAAGCCACCCTGTGAAACTCTATGCGCCGAAGACAAGCTCCCCCAGAAGGAGGGCACATATCCTGAAACAGGGCTATGTGCCCAAGCCAAAACATCCCCTGACTCGTTCAAAGCCATGATCAAAATGTGTACCGAAGCGTACGACCATGTCAATCTCCACGAGCAGCCGTGCACCGAAGCATGCGGCCACGTCAGCACTACAATCAACCCACGACCACGCAGCTTGCATGCGCCTACATCCTATATGCCCAAAGCAAGACCATGCGCCCATATGAAAACTAGTATGTTTTCTCATGTAGGCGCATAACTTCGTTCTTGCTCAGAAACTACTATAAAAATGGGTCTCATCCCTCTTCAAAAGACAGAACGGAGAGTATTTTCAAGAGCCAAATTGCTGCACTTCTTGCCAGTGAGCCGAGAGTTAGCAATTTTCTTAGATTTTCTTCCACTTTTGTAATCGGAGTGTCAACGAAGTAAAGGAGCAACTGCCGCTCAATCTCCATCGTCCCATTCTCCAGAATTCTTTTTTGTAGTTGGGGATCCTCAGCGCAGGATCTCTCAGGCGTACTCGATTTGTGGTGCCTTGCGCCAATAAACAAAAGACAGCATTTCTTCTTCTTTTTGTGTATGTCCACAAAAATGACGACTCTGCTGGGGACTACCTTTTCCTCTGAAGAGAAGGTGTTGACGCAATCCGATACCGACAAAGTATGGAGCACTCAGAAGATGCTGATCGTAAAATTTGATCAGCAGGCGTTTGAAGAGATGCTCTCGAGGGATGGCTCTACCCCTCAAAATCAGCGAAGCCAAACAAGTCTCACAAGACTTGGCTTCCGAAGGCTCGCTGTACATATCCTGCTAGTGTCATAGCAGATATGCAACTGGAGGACTCTGTCACATGGGCGCATGGCCCTGCCACCGAAGGTCCCCAAATGAAGAAGGCTCACACCATTCCGGATTCTACTAGCCCAGCGACTTCTTTCTTGCACAACCAACAATAGAGTGTTCGACGCTCGAGACTTGGCAAAGTAAAGCACTATGATGCCAAGAATCGGAGTGTTCGATACTCTGGGCAAACCTAGCTAGGCTTACAAACGAAGAAAGTGAAGATGGAAGAAAACAACGCTGTTCCACCAAGCATGCGCCCAAAGCTATGCGTCCAAGGGGGTGTTTAGGCGCATAACTAAAATCAGAAAGCTTCTATCTTCAACAAACTGGGCATCCAGGGTCATGTGCCCAAGGCTATACGCCCAGGCTCAACTGATCCATACTATGCGTACATATCGAGGAGGATCAGACATGCTGCCAAGAAGCATGTGCCCAAAGCCAGTCTCCAAGGCCTATGTGCCTACAGCAAAAAGACAGGCCCCAACGCGTATAGCACGGGGCTGTCTTCAAGGACATCACAAAACTTAGGTATGGGGGTTGCCCCTGCACGTGAACTAAGTCTGGATGTGCCAACTCTCCTTATAAACCCACATACAAAGCTCAGCGATGCCTGTAACATGGATTTTAAGGCAAAATTCCCTTCCGCTGACTTATGCGACATGATAAATCATAAGCGTAAAGCGAGAGAGGACATAACAATTCATAGTGCACATCCGTGCACCAGTATTATCATCAACTGTTTCTGTTCAAAGCAACAAGAGTGCCTCAGAGACAGTCCATGTTTCGACGGCTGCTTTTCTCTCACGATAAAAAGTCGCTGTATGTCTCATCCAACATGGCTTCATGGGGTCCCCCTTACCGAAGCCCCAATCAAAGACGGTGGACCACGAACTCAACTTTCTCTCTTAGGTCTGCAAGAAGAAGAAGACGAAGTCTACCAACAGATGGCTAGCAGGCTGTCACGTCTGAAGGAGTCTATATAGGTACTCGGTCAAATACGAGATTCCGTATAGATGACGACTCCCAAGCTGGGGGTAGTATTCCTTCAGAGTCTGAAGCGGATGACCTTTACACTGGGGGTAGTCTCCCAGAGGACGATGATCTCTCCGAGTCCGACGGCGACTATCTGCCACCCTACCTGAAGATGAGGGACTCGTCAACTCAGAGACAGATAGTATCAACACCAGTTGTACTATTTTCTCTGTTCATCCTCGCATATTATCTACATAAATGGCAGACGGAGAAAGACCTGAAGAAGCCAGTGATCAGACCAGCAAACTGCTAGAGGGTCTTGAAATAGCATTCGCCAAGATCACTGATATGCTTACCAGTATCATGGCGGTTCAAGCTGCTGGGGCTGTTCCTCCACCTCAACAAAATATCTCGGCTCACGCTAGTCCGGCTCATAGCAACAACCCTTCTTCACAACAAAAGGAGTATCATTCTGTTGTGCCTCCCCCGAATCTTGCAAATGCTGGGGGTGGTCCTTCGGCAACGATGCTTGACAACCGTTTAGCAGCCGTTTTCCAACACCTGCTTAATCAACAAGATGCAATTGATTCCCTGGTCGCCCGTCTCGACACCATCTTACACAAAGACGAGCTTCAGAAGATGGGAATATCTCAACCTTATCCTCCTGAATGGGAGAATGCTACTTGCCCTCCTAACTACAAGCTGCTGACGCTATATTTATTTGATGGGTTGACTTCTCCTCGTCAACACATGACATACTTCAACACGCAGACTCTACACTTATCCAGGGTTGATCCGTTCTTGTCAAAGCTGTTTATTAGCACCTTGTAGGGGGTAGCTTTCGAATGGTTCTGTAGTCTGCCTGACGGTTGTATCAATTCGTTTAAAGACTTGGAGAGGTTGTTCCTCAACAGGTTTTACGAAAGTGGCACGCATGTTAGTATGTCCACCCTCATCGAGACCAAGCAAAGGAGGACTAAGTCTGTCATCGCCTTCATCGAACGCTTCAGGCGGCTAGCACTGAAGATGCCCTTCGGCATACCAGACTCAGAACTTATAGATACTTGTCGACATAACTTCCTTCCTATGGTAAAGTTTTGTCTGGGTATACATAAGTATGATATATGACCCACTTTCATTGGGGCCGCTGATGCTGCTGAAAATGACGTTCTAAACCTGGAACTACTAGGGTTGAAAATACCTAAATCTAAAGACAAGGGCAAGCATCCTCAAACTATCCCTGTCCGTGGGGGTAAAGGAAAAGAAGTCCTGAAGGTCGACACTTCCAAGGGAGCTTCCAATTCTCAGGACACCTCCGACAAGCCTAAGGGACCTTCTTCTTTGATGAAGACGATGTTATTACCATCTTTCACACATTGACGAAGGATAATAAGCTGACATTGCCTCCACCACGATGTCCTACAGAGGCGAACCAACTCAACGATCCCAAGTACTGTCTCTATCATCAATACGTGCATCATTCCACCAAGGACTGCATCCTCCTGAAGAAGAAGATACAACATCTTATTGACAGCCAAGTGATCAACCTCGAAGCTGAAGACAAGGTTGTATCTTCTAACGTGATCTCTCTTCAGTTTGGTGACTTTACTCCCACAGAAGTCCCAGACGGCGTGGTCCCGATCCCCAAGGCTATAATGGAAGTCGTCAACCTACCACCAGCTCGCAACTTAACCTTGGTGCCACTCACGACTAAACATAGTGAGATCATGTGGATCCATCCGAACCTGGTGCAAGAGATGACACAGGGGGTGTTATCTCCCAAAGCAAAAAGGGACAAGAAATACAAGTCATGCCATATGGTGTCTTCTCCCATCTACGAGGTTCTATCTGGCGAGACACGATCGGAGAAGACTTATCTTCGAACTTACGATCCCGCACAAGAATAAGCAGTACCTTCTCAAGCTCCTGCTACCCCCACAAGCTCAGAAGCCGGCCCGTCTAAGCCTTCAACTACCGACAAAGCTAAACAGAAGGGGATACGGTTTGACAAGTCTCTGAAGGCACCAGCTCTCGAAGGTATGGACCGGCCCTACAAATTTGACATACTGGCACAGCTGGCCAATACACCTGCCAGGTTATCTCTGTTCGATCTATTGCGACTCTCCAAAAAAACGTGGAAGGCCTTAAGCGAGGCATTACTACATGCCGACTCTTATCTCGCTGAAGTCAAAGCCCTCGCTGAAGATCCTGTCTCCTGTCCCGAATGCCACAGTACTATGGAAGTGGTGCCCAACATCACCTTTTTTACAGGAGGACATGCTACTAAAAAATAATCGTCATGATAGACCCCTGTACTATACAGGGTATATCGGGGCGATCAAGGTGGACCGCATGCACATCGATGTAGGATCCTCCCTCAGCATCATCCCTAGAAGTTTGCTTCAAAATCTAGGAATCCTTCTGCACAAGCTATCTGCAACCAATACAACTATCATGGCTTTCAATGCTGGTCAAAGCCACCCGCTGGGCAAGATCCGTCTCAAGTGCCAGATCGGTGATCTTCGAACGGAGGTTTCTTGCTATGTGATCGATGCCAATATATCCTACAACGTCTTGTTGGGACATCCATGGATACACGAGAACATGATCATTCCTTCTACACTTTATCAGTGCTTCAAGTACATCAATAGTGACGGTGTCGTGATGACAGAGTTTGCCGATGTCGATCCTTTTAAGGGCATCAAAGCCTACTATGGAGATTCGTTACTTTACCAATCTCAGCCCCCCAAGGATGATGGCAACGAAGCTGACAATGAAGCTGAAGCAAGTTCATCATCCAATGATGGTCCCCTGATTATCCGAGTCAAAGGATGTACTACTCCATCACTCTCCGTAAAATACCCTGGGAGGAACCTGCTGATGTCCGTCCTCCCAATCCTGAAGAATTATCCTACATGGTGAACTTGGCCAAGTGTAACGCCCCAGCCCCAAAATACTTTGGACTAGGTACGTATCCATGCCAGCTGCATACATACGAAGTATACTCCAATATATGGAAACTTCGTATGAATACATAAGTTGTAAAATACAGTAAACAAAGAGTAATCTAATCTCATCCACAAATGAAGAATAAAAGATATTATATAATCAACTGTAATAAGTCTTTGTACAATACGTTGGACGGAGACAAATCCACTACCCACAAGTAAGGAAATATATACATGGAAATTGAAATGATTTGGCGGGAGTAGCAAAGAAAGACCCAAGACACGTCATCTCTGAATGAATAGAGAAGATCGTGACCTCAACTAGAACACCTGCAATATCACAGAAGCACACACCTGGAAAGATAACCAGGTCCTCAGAGGGACGTAACAAGATACAAGAAAATACCATGCCATATAAACTGTGATATATAATAGAAAATAAGGGATGCATGCAATAGGGTGCCTAACCGTACTATAGTGAATATGCAATAAGGAACAATCCTCTACATATGGGAACTCGGGCTATATAGCAGTGGCATCGTCCCTCTCAGCGGGAATTAGTACAATCCGTCCATAATGTTCGGCGAACGTCAGAGGGAATGAGTACAATAGAGTGAACCTGCATCTCCAACGGAGCTTCAGGTACAATAGCAGTATATAAATGTGGCCCATACATCAAGGAAATGTTCTTCCCTTCCAATGCCTAATGGAGTCACATCCATGACTCATATGACCATCTAGTAACTGCCAAGTCCACTAGCATGCAATTCTATTGGCAGTTACTTCTAACCGTCGCACGCCTCATACATATCGGTGGCCGGCCGACTACGCGAGTACGTGTCCTATATGTGACTCATACGTGGTAAAGTAACTGTCAAGGCCGTATGCGATATACCAATACCTCATCAATAATGGGAGGTCACTAGGCTAAGTCAATACAAGAGAGATAAATAAAAACAAGAAAACGACCGATAGAGTTGCTTGCACCCAAGTGTGACTTGGACGCACAGTTTTATAATAAAAAATAAGAAAGGCTGAAAATTATAACTAAAAAATAAGAATATATAAATCACAGAGTAAGGTGGAAAGGTATCTGCCTGATTTCGTGCTGTAAATATGAAACGCCGCTCCCGCGTCTACGCCTCCGGAACCCGACGCTCCTAGATAATTAATTAACTAGATTAAGTCACTACTTATGAAACTTACTATGTGACTTAATTAGTCAAAGTAATGTGTTAAAATTATATTCAATCTCTCGTGGAACCATTTAGATCCATACAATCACACACAGGTTCCACGAGACATCGAAACACAGTTTTAGGGTTTCTAACTTTTAATTACTCGGTTATGCCCCTACTTCAATAACATACTTAAAAATTATATAAAATAATAATAATAATATTTAAACTAATTTTCTATAGATTTATCTCTGAAATTCCAGAATTAATATTTTTAAAGACATTTATGACTGGTTGATTACTAAGTCAGCTAGTCTACCCGAAACTCGCCCGTAACATAGTTAATGACTCAAAATTGATAAAATAACCAAAAATATATTTTAAACAGCAATAAATTACTTTATTTTATAGAATAATATCAGAGGTACAAGGGTTGAGTTATACTACAAGTTTGGGATATTCTAGGTCAGCCGGTTACCCGAAATTAGCTAGTTTTGACCTATAATTATTTTGACCAGAATTGAATTGATAAATTCATGGAAAAATAATTAAAAATCCTAATTTAAATATATTAACCTACATAAAATGTAGTTTTGAAAATTTTCTACAGAAACTTATAGTTCCTTCACAACGTGGTAAGTTTTGGCTCTACCAAAACATGAAAATAGCTATCATAATTCATAAAATTTTTATGGGTGAAAATACTACCCAAGAGGCATCAAAATACTATTTCTACAGAATTAATACCATAATTTCTACAGATTTATGAGATGGATTTGAGAAGAAAAAGTTGGAGTTTCTTACCAAGGTCCTTGCTTTGTGAAGGCTTATTCCTGTCAAAGGTCCCTCCTTTGATGATGTCCTTGCTCGTCAATCCTTTCTTGATGAGATTTGAGGGGTGGACAATGGTTAGAATTGGTTGGATGGAAAAGATGGAGTTTTTAGGGTTGGTTTGGTGGAGTTTGGTTGGAAGAAGGATGAAAGAATGAGCCTTTGTGGAGGAGGATGAGTTATGTGATGGAGGGGATGATGTAGTAGAGGGGAGGGGATGCTATTTTTGAAACTAATGGTAAAGGAGCTGCTCTTGGGTGATAAATAAGAATTTTTGGTGTTAGGGTTAGGGTTTTGATAAGGGTTGATATATATATGGGCCTATGGGTTGAGTTTATATATGTAGGAGGGTGTTTCCATGCATGGCATGGCCCGCCAATGTAGGAGTTTATTTTTGGACGAAAATTACATAAAAATAATCTTTGGTTGGTCATATGTGGGTCCATATGGATTGGTTTGGTTATTTGGTGAGTTGGCTAATTGATTGGATTGATGATTTAAAAAGGTGTTTCCTAATATAGAACTAATTAATTCTATCTATAGAATTTCAATCCAAATCTGAATTTAAATACAAAAATATATAATTATTAATATTTATTAACGCCCAACATGCCTACATAGGTTTGGGTTTGGCTTGGAAAATGTTTGGGAAGGTTTGGTGCAACCGGGTCTCCTAAAAAGTCATAAAGGCTTTCTTAACTAATTAATTAAATAAAAAAATAACTTGTGCCATAATTTGAATGGTTAACATGCAAGAGATTACAATATGACCATGGCATTCCTAACATAGCTAGCATGCTAGTTAAATCACCCGACTACGCTAGGCATGCTATACTTTCTAGTCGTCTTGCATATTCAAACTCAACCATGGCTATAGTCCTTTTATATAATATAAATAAGATAAAAATAAATTAGAATTAAATAAAATCAAAAAAATAATTTAAATATTCCTTTAAATTATGAGGGATTTTACATCCTACCCAACTTATGACAATTTCGTCCTCGAAATTAAAAAAAATCATAATATCAAGAATTACGAGATTTTGTACGGAGGCAGAGTAGGTACGTCAAATCTTAGCTCAATTTTTGAAAGGATGGAGTGGTGGTTGTCATAGGAATCCCAATTGACCTCATATTCTACAAGATGAGGTATGCTTCCTTTTAGACTCTACCCAACTTATAGAAGTTGGTTAATCGGGGAAAGCACAGTAATAGGGCTTCTAAGAAGGTCAAATTTCAAGGAGGTATATGGAAGTATGAGGTATTTCCAATCATATTCACAGACTCTACAGGAAGTCTAGGTATTATCTATTTAATATGGCCCATATGTTAACTATGTTTGGTCAAGACAGTATGACAGGTCTTGGTCAAGTATATCCGGAAGCAAGTTGGTACCGAGAGATGCATAACACAGGCTACGAAGAGATGCAGTTACGAAATCTATGGAAGGAGAATTAGTGAGCCGAGAGGTGGGGCCTACATAATAGGGGTGAGGGCCTATTTCATCAAGTTTGGTTTTATAGTCCCAATATGACGATGGGCTATGATGGTTTTAACTGAGTCTCAATAGGTTCCCTAATTGGACTTCAATCTTTGATTGCATAAACTTTAGATTTTAATCTATAGTGGCTGGACAAAATTTTGTGGAATTTTAAATCATCCCTATTAGGTTAGGATAATGTAGAATAGGTTCAAATTCAAGTGGTTGGGAAAATTTCCCGTCGGGTTGGTAGAATAGGTTCTGTAAGTCATGAGATGCACCTTCCGTGACTTTTGTGTTTAAGTCGAACACAAGGCCTCTATTGAGTGGCACACTAGTGGCATGTGCGTATAGGACTTAGAGTAGATCACAACCATATATTGGGCCAAAAGATTTGAGTCAAAGTTGGATCTCTAACTACTAAGTCGTGAATTTCTATTTGTGTCAAACCCGCCAGACTATAGTCACAAGGGTTCTAGAGGTATTGAATGTAGTGCTCATGCATCACTTGTTGATTACTAATACAACATAATGAAGGGGCATCATGCTACAGATTTTGGCTAAGCTGGTGAATGTGTTGTTCTAATACTAAGTCACTTCTTTGATAATAGAATTTTGTACCTAGAGTAACATCTGCTGAATCTCTAATCTTGGAATGGGTGTCTACCACAGTCCTTGCAATGCTTGTCCTTGTTTTGGTCTATTCTTCTCTGTCTAAACTGTGGGAGCCTAGTCAAGTAAGGTTTGAGTTAAGACATACGGGTTGCTAGTTAAGCCAAAAATCAAGATGAATATTTGGAGACTCACAATAATTGATTCCTAGAGATTAGATAGTCTCCTAGGTTTTTGGTTTACCTAAGGGTAAGATCTTACTCAATTTTCAAGCTCAAATGACTAGAAGGTCACGATATTAGTATTAGGGTCGAGGGAAGGACGAGCAACTTTAGGCAAGGTTGTAGTTATATGGATTGGCAGATGGTTGCTCTACTTGTGCATATAACTACCATGGCCATGGGGATACTCTGTATCTATCTATCAAATACGAGCGTTCGTCTTTCCAATCAGTGAAAGACAAAAGCAATAAAGAGTTCAAGAAAGATGTTATTGAATACAATTACATGATTCAAAAGCGAATGTGTAATTCAAGAGGAATTGTCAATGCAGTCGCGGACGAGATCCTAGATACCTCTATATCTCAATCCACGTGGGATAATCATATGAAGAGCGAACCAAGTGCACTATGGTTGATCAGACCATAATACATTGATTCTAATTAGACAATCTACTTGTGGGCGTCCCCAGTATACATATGTCCTGAACAAGCTCGACAAAGAATAAGCTTGCAAAACTAGGCTATAAATAGCTTCGTTATTTATGATAGTTTAAAGTATAAGTACGGAAGAATACGTTGAAAGCGGTAAAAAATAGTTCGAGTTTCACAAGGATCTAAGTCTTATCTGGTGTGCTTGCGTATACAGTCGTCCTGCTGGTTCTTGTATCAGGCCTTGGTTGACCAATGGATATGGGCTATAAAATCTCAATATTCTATGTAAACATCTCTCCTATACTAGCATATATTCATTATCACTCTGTTACACTTTAATACTAGTTTACAAGGATACAGGTGGTAGGTTGTAGTCATACTACTCAATTTATAAAGTCAACTAATAAAGTAACTGAGGAATATAACACGTATAATCGTATGAGTTATCTCCTAACCTCCCTATTTAGCACGAAAGAAGATAAGATTTACAGTGAAAAGAACCAAGCAGAAGTAAGTCAAGATAATCGGACGAGAGTTCGAGATTTGGAATCAAAGATAGAAGTCAAGCTTGTGGATGAGATTCCTATATCCTAATCCTATATGCAGGCTCACGTCGGTACAGTAACGTAACCGAAGTGATAAACTCGACCTGCATGGGCCACCACAAAAACATGTAATGCTCCAGCCCCAAAATACTTAGGACTAGGTACGTATCCATGCCTGCTGCATATATACGAAGTATACTCCAATATATGGAAACTTCGTATGAATACATAAGCTGTAAAATGCAGTAAACCAAGAGTAATCTAATCTCATCCACAAATGAAGAATAAAAGATATTATATAATCAACTGTAATAAGTCTTTGTATAATACGTTGGGCGAAGACAAATCCACTACCAACAAGTAAGGAAAAATATACATGGAAACTGAAATGATTTGGCGGGAGTAGCAAAGAAAGACCCAAGACACGTCATCTCCGAATGAATAGAGAAGATCACGACCTCGACTAGAACACCTGCAATATCACAGAAGCACACACCTGGAAAGATAACCAGGTCCATATAAACTATGATATATAATATAAAATAAGGGATGCATGCAATAGGGTGCCTAACCATACTATAATAAATATGCAATAAAGAACAATCCTCTACATATGGGCACCAGGGCTGTATAGCAGTGGCATCGTCCCTCTCAACGAGAATCAGTACAATCCGTCGGTAACGTTCGACGAACGTCAGAGGGAATCAGTAATAAAACGTCCATGACGTTCCCTGAACGTCATAGGGAATCAGTACAATAGGGTGAACCTGCGTCTCCAATGGAGCTTCAGGTACAATAGCAGTATGTAAATGTGGCCCATACATCAAGGAAATGTTCTTCCCTCTTAATGCCTAATGGAGTCACATCCATGACTCATATGACCATCTAGTAACTGCCAAGTCCACTAGCATGCAATTCTATTGGCAGTTACTCCTAACCGTGTACGCCTAATACGTATCGGTGGCCGGCCGACTACGCGAGTACGTGTCCTATATGTGACTCATACGTGGTAAAGTAAGTGTCAAGGCCGTATGAGATATACCAATACCTCATCAACAATAGGTGGTCACTAGGCTAAGTCAATGCAAGAGAGATAAATAAAAGCAAAAAACAACCGATAGAGTCGCTTGCACCCAAGTATGACTTGGACGCACAGTTTATAATAACAAATAAGAAATGCTGAAAATAACAACTGAAAAATAAGAATATTTAAATCATAGAGTAAGGTGGCAAGGTATCTTGCCTGATTTCGTGCTGTAAATATGAAACGCCGTTGCCGCGTCTACGCCTCCGGAACCCGACGCTCCTAGATAATTAATCACTACCAAAATTTATCGATTTAGCGACGGCCGAATCCGTCGCTAAGACGACGGTAATAACTATTAGCGACCGATTGTCGACGGATATTGGCCAAAAAAATCCGTTGGCAATCAGCTCGTCGCTAATAACCATTCGTCGCTAAGTTGTCGTCACATGACGGAATAGCGACGGATAGTCGACGTCACAATACGAAGCATTAGCAACGCATTTCCGACGGACTGTCGTCCACTTCAGCTTTTAAGTACTCAACTGTGTAGACAATACCGACGTAAATTCCGTCGCTAACCCGTCGTAAAAGCGTATCAGATCGTATCGTTTCGTCGCTAATCCGTCGATAACGTCGATATCAAGTGACGGATTAGCGACGGTTTTCTGACGGAAAAGCCGTCGACCAGCTTCTGAAAATTTATGTCATTTCCAGCAACTTGGCGACGGATAAGTCGTCGCTATGCCGTCGCAATATATCGACCGCATAGCGACGGATTAACCGTCGACCTTGTTCTGGAAATTCTTGTTATTTCCAGAATACGGGCGACGAATATGTCGTCGCTATTCCGTCGAACAATGAATCATGCCGACGGATTGTCCGTCGACCATCCGTCGCTACCTGGGAATAATTTTCAGATATCCAGGTAGCGACGGAATAACCGTCGAAAAATAGTCGGCAACTGGAGACATCCGTCGCAAAACGGTCACAAGTCCGTCGCTAACTGAGAATATTTTGAAAAAAAATTACTGCTTTTTAGCTGTTCGCAAAAATTTGTATAAACCAAACCAATATATAATGCACACCAATTATCCAACAATCACATAGACCAAATATATTATGCACACCAATTATCCAAGAATCACATAACCAAAATATGCACATACGAATTTAATGCACACCAATTATCCAAGAATCATATAGACCAAACCAAATTAATATAAAATAGACATCAGTTATCCGGAAGAGTAACCTAATATCCATCGTTATAATCCGATCATTGCACAAATATTCCAAATTTTTCACAAATATTCTAAAACACATAGGAAAGAGTTGGCCAGTTACAGTAACCTAATATCCAATCCTGACGACCGATCATAGCACAAATATTCCAAAATTTTCACAAATATTCCAAAACACATAGGAAAATCGACTTTGGCCTCAACAAAGACCACAAGTCAGACGATGAATCCTCACAGCCAGGGATGATAGTTGCGTTGAGGCATGTACCATTCTATCAGCCACTTTGCATACGAAGGCTCAATCTGGTTGAGGTCTTCTGTAGGGATAGGAGGGTCGGTCCCGATGCTACTACTCTCTGACGGTGGCTCCTCCTTAGCTTCAAGCTTGGGAGCAATCTCTTCTCTGATGGTCATAGGTTCTTCCTTGACAGTCACCGGCTCTTGTTTGACGACGGAGACTTCCTCCGTGTCGACCTCCAAGGGTTTTTTGCCTCGACCCCTTCCTCGACTAGCAGCACCACCTCGACGAGTCCTAGGAGCCATCTTTCTGACAACAAAATTTTTTATATAGGGTAAAGAAATTTACTCAAGTTATAAAAGTTATGACGTTAGTTTTTTGCGTTCATCATCATTAGAGGGAGCAGCACTCGAAAAGTTGTGACGTTGGTAGCATGAGAGAGTAAAAATCTGTATCACAAGACTAACAGAATTACTATGTAATCATGTACTCACCAATAACCAGATGTAACTGGAGTCGTTGGTACTATCGTGCAGTAATTTGTAGATCCACAGAGATGCTAGATGTACTTAGTATATAGTGTATCAGATTAGTATCGGTCTATCGGTTCAGTATAGGACGTATCATATTGGTATCGTCATATATCCGATATGTACATGTATCGGCCGAATAGCTAGGATTCATATTGGTCTTATCGATTTGGTATCGGTCATATCCGATAGGTATCGGCCGTGCTGGATTAGTATAGGACTATTTCGGATTAGTATCGTGGAAGGTTTAGTAACAACTGTACTTGGATTTCTCTCTTCTCGAGCTAGAATACCATTGCAAAAGAATCACCAGATCGTGATTGGCCAGTTACAGTAACATACATACTTCATTTTCCATCAAAAAAAGCGAGATTGAAAAGAAAGTTTGTATGTTCTGTAACTGGCCATCTACGCTCTCGTGACTCTCTTGCAATGGTAATCTAGCTCTAGAAGAGAGAAATCCAAGTACACTTGTTACTAAACCTTCAACGATACTAATCCGAAATGGTATATAATAATCCAACACGGCCGATACCTATCGGATATGACCGATACCAAATCGATAAGGCCAATATGACTTAATGGCTATACAGCCGATACATATCGGATAGGACGATACCAATTCGCTAAGGCCAATACCAACCGATACGGTCCATACCAAAACGATAGATCGATACTAATCCGACACGGTCAATACTTATAAGTACCTACGGTCCAGGAGGTTGATCCGCTAGTACATCCATGTACGAACAACGAAGTAACGATCCATTTCAATTTGGATGTGAAAATCTGTATCGTAAGACAAACTAAACATAATCAGTTCTATTTCACATGCTTAATTGTCAAGTATGGGAACGAATAGCTCAGAACACAACCCAAAATTCATTCTAGATGAACTCACATAATGTTTACAGTCTTGGTCTCAACTGTCTTCGATTCTATGATCCCATGTCTTAGGTTAAATAAATCACTAACCTCATCACGGTGAGTCTTGGTGTAGCACTCAAAGATATGTATCTGGAGACCGAAGCTTGCAAGAAGATGCTGCTCGACCCTAGAAGTGAAGCAGAAAGGCTATGTGAGGGTTTAAAACTCAATGTCGATGATTTAAAACCTCGACGAATTTACGGATGCCCCACATTTGAGTGCTACACCAAGACTCACCGTCTGTATAGTTCGGTTATTGGCGCTCGATGTCCCTGTGGTAAGGCAATGGATGAGGATATTGCGTAGAAGGGTTGCAGATGGAGGCAACAAGGATGGCGTGTTTGTGAAAGGAGGGAAAAGATACATAATCACAGACGATTTGCATGTAAGGCCATTCTATTCCATGGAGTCTGCGTTGTCTATTTTCCGAAAGCATGGGATCATAGAATCGAAGACAGTTGAGACCAGGACTGTAAACATTGGCCGTGATGAGGTTAGTGATTTATGTAACCAAATGTAGTAATCTTGTAATTTAAAGTTGGAAGAACATGCAAGTAGCCTTATATATAGTTGCTGCCTCACCAGTCGAATGACTTAATTGCCAAGTATCGGAACGAATGGCTCAGAACACAACCAAAGATTCATTCTAGCATACATTAGTGAGTTATCTTGATTCTGTTATGTCCTTCAGATACTATATACGATAAGAAATAGATGATTCACACTAATGTATGCTAGAATGAATCTTGGCTTGTGTTCTGAGCCATCCGTTCTGATCAAGCATCTTCCTTCTCCTCTCCTCCACCATGGCTCTGAACCAATCTGCTCCTCCCTACTTCACTTCTTTTTATTTGACACTCTCAGCAACATATGACATCCAGCTTAAGTGTAGAGTCGGGGGAAAGAAGTGGGCAGGAAGATGAGGGGGAAGCAGCACAGCCGGCGGCATGACCCGGAGGAAGTACATAGGTTTTCTTCAACAGCCGTAAGAGAACTATTTCTCCTACGGCTATTGAAGAAAACCTCTGTACTTCCTCCGGGTCATGTTGCAGGCTGTGCTGCTTCTCCCTCATCTTCCTGCCCGATTCTTCTTCCCCGACTCTACACTTGAGCTGGATGTCATATGTGGCTGAGAGAGTCAAATAAAAAGAAGGAAAGTAGGGAGGAGCAGATTGGTTCAGAGCCATGGTGGAGGAGAGGAGAAGGAAGATGCTTCATCAGAATGGATGGCTCAGAACACAAGTCAAGATTCATTCTAGCATACATTAGTGTGAATCATCTATGTTCTTATCGTATATAGTATCTGAAGGACATAACAGAATCAAGATGAACTCACTAATGTAATACTAAGACATCATCTACTACTATATAAGATATAGTGATAGGTTATCGTATCATCATTGCCGAGGGATGAGGGTCGGAGGACAGGCAACTTTATCTACGGCTACATATATACCGCCTCGCCAGTCGAATGGCTGCAGGGACTATGTCCTGATCACTATGTCGTACCGTAGACTAATGCAAATGGAGCTGAAAAAATATGCATAAACCAAACCAATATATAATGCACACCAATTATCCAAGAATCACATAGACCAAATATGCACATACGAATTTAATGCACGCCAATTATCCAAGAATCATATAGACCAAACCAAATTAATATAAAATAGACATCAATTATCCTGAAGAACGTAACAGAATCAAGATGAACTCACATAATGTAATACTAAGACATCATCTACTACTATATAAGATATAGTGATAGGTTGTCGTATCATCATTGCCGAAGGAGGAGGGTCGGAGGACAGGCAACTTTATCTACGGCTACATAGTTTCTGTTTTGCCAGTCGAATGGCTGCAGGGACTATGTCCTGATCACCATATCGTACCGTAGATCAAATACAAATGGAGCTGGAGCCAAAATACAGAAACCAAAATACAGAATCAAATCCCTGGGACGGATGGCTCAGAACACAACCAACCGAAGAGGATACTCTGGAGATCCATCTGAGTATGACGTATACTCTGAGAGATCACCTTTACAAGAATGATATCAGTAGTGGGATTGAGTGCTGGAGGGGATACTATCAGAGTATACGTCCTACTCAGATGGGTCTCTCACCGTTACTATTTTTTTCTGACAGCATGGTGGATGTGCTCCGTCAACAGAATCTGGCTCCGAGCCAAAACTTTGCCCCGGAGCTCAAGTGGACATCCTTCGTGTAGAGCTCGAGTGAGAGGTTCCTGACAGCAAGGTGGTCTCCTTTGTCAAAGTATCCGTGCTCGTCCCACAATTACTTTGACAAATGAGCACGAATACTTTGACAAATGAGACAACCATGCTGTCAGGAACCTCTCACTCGAGCTCTACACGAAGGATGTCTACTTGAGCTCCGGGCAAAGTTTTGGTTCGGAGCAAGATTCTGTTGACGGAGCACATCCACCATGCTGTCAGAAAAATTAGTAACGGTGGGAGACCAATCTGAGTAGGACGTATACTCTGATAATATCTCCTCCAGCACTCAATCTCACTACTGATATCATTCTTGTAATAGTGATCTCTCAGAGTATACGTCATACTGAGATGGATCTAATATTCTCTCTTGTTGGTTGTCGTATCATCATTGCCGAGGGATGAGGTTTGGAGGACAGTACAAATAGTCTAATACAAAAACAACTCAATAAGTAGTCCAATACAAATAGTCTAATACAAAAATAACCCAATACCAATAGTCCAATACAAATAAGTACTAATAGCTAATGAGAACCACGCTTCTCACGCAAACGCTCAGTGATACGTTCACGCATCCACCTCGCAAACGCTCAGTGATACGCTCAGTGATACAGTACTACTTCACCATGTCGTACCATTTTACTCCCTCTCTCTCCTCCCCCCTCCGGCGCTCTCACTCTCTCCGGCGCTCTCACACTACTAATTCCTATGTGTTTTAAGTGTGAGAACGGATGGCTCAGAACACAACCCAAGATTCATTCTAGCATACATTAGTGTGAATCATCTATATTCTGTATACATATCGTGTATGATATGTTAACCTTATTGTATCTAGTATCTGAAGGACGTACGTAACAGAATCAAGATGAACTCACTAATGTAATATACTAAGACATCATCTACTACTATATAAGATATAGTGATGGGTTGTCGTATCATCATTGCCGAGGGATGAGGGTCGGAGGACAGGCAACTTTATCTACGGCAACATAGTTTTCTGCCTCGCCAGTCGAATGGCTGCAGGGAATATCCGTCACCATGTCGTACCGTAGATTAATGCAATTAATGGAGCTGGAAATATCCGTCGCTAACCGGTAACTAGTCCGTCGCTAACTGAGATTGTCACATACACATATGTATATCACAGCTAGATGTATAGATATATACATCTATACAGAAGCACACAACTGATAGAACTCACACTGTCCTTGAGATAGTGAACATATACACCATGAATCCAAACCCCATATATATTCACATTTACTAATCCAAACACCACCAAACTAATGAAACACCCAATATGGATAACACATTATTTAGCCAATATATAAACTCAGATGAATTTGAGAAGCAAAGCCACCCCCGCCCCCGACCAAAGCCCGCGCCCCAAGCCAGCCGCCCAGTCCCCGACGCCGCCGTCCCAAGCCCACCGCCCAGCCCCCGACCCAAGCCAGCCCCCAGTCCCCGACGTCCCCGCCCCAAGCCAGCCGCCCAGCCCCCGACGCCGCCGTCCAAGCCCACCCAGCCCAGCCCCCGACCCAAGCCAGCCGTCCAGCCCCCGACGCCGCCGCCCCCCAAGCCCGCCCAGCCCCGACCCAAGCCAGCCGCCCAGCCCCGGATGCCCCCGCCCCAAGCCAGCCGCCAGCCCCCGACGCCGCCGCCCCAAGCCCACCGCCCAGCCCCCGACCCAAGCCAGCCGCCCAGCCCCGACGCCGCCGCCCAAGCCCACCGTCCAGACCCGACCCAAGCCAGCCGCCCAGCCCCCGACGCCCCCGCCCCAAGCCAGCCGCCCAGACCCCGACCCAAGCAAGCCGCCCAGCCCCCAACGCCCCAACCCCGCCTTCCAGACCCCGACGCCCCCGCCCCAAGCCCCCGCCCAGACCCC